>UCOK01008885.1:95337-116745 GCA_900474325.1 Synergus umbraculus
AAAAAAAAAAAAAAAAAAAAAAAAAAGAAAAAAGGAGGAGATCACTTTGAACTATGAAAAATCGTGAACAGCATACTGCGAAAGGCCGTTCGTAATGGCGTAATGGTTTTATAATTAGTGTCACTTTAGTCCTGGCGAACACTGTCTGTCTTTTGGAATTTTCAAAGACGAAGGAGCACTTTAAAAGAAGGATCGTAGCAGCAGGATCGATGGATTTAGCCGCAAGGATTAAGGATTTAGCACCGTAGTGTCGGGAGCGCTGGAGCTGGACGTGGAGCCGCAACTGTACATTCCTAGTTACTCCCAAGAAATCCTGCATTGCCTTCTTGAATTACCCTTGACCTTCACCTCCCAGCACAACTAATTCTGACACGCGCTGATTACAGTTGGTCGCCGGAAGCGGAGGCGGAAGCGCGCAGCCAGCAGACCCAGCAGCGGGCGCACCTACACCAGGAGGAGGAATGGAAGCTGTCCCTGGACCAATCACGAGGCTTTTCGTCATTGCAAATCGAGGAATTTCGAACCTTATTCAAGATTTGATTCTTGTAAGTATAAAATAATGCTCTATTTCTCCCATGAAAAAAAAATCATAATTCTATTCTTGCAAAATAATACAACTCAGGTGTAAAATTACTGGGAATTTTTCTACCCACATGTCAGATTTCAGCCACTTTTTATTTGCAGAATGCTAATTAGAAAATTATTGCACAAGGGACATGTAATACAAAAAAACTGCTCTCAGGTCGCGGACAGTTAAATTAGCTTATTTGCTAGCTGATTACAACGAGTTTATGAAACTTGTTCACTTTCAAATACTGCTGTTTGCGACAAGAATTTAAATTTTCCAGTTCTATTGACACTAAGCATGTCCACTACTTTTATTTATAATGATAACCTTACTTAGGGGTTAATTACCATCAGTGACGCAATATGTAACCCCCGGGAAACCGGAAAATTATGTCCTATCATGTCCTATTAAAGGCGTTGGCCTAAGTGGTTTAAGTTCTGAACGTTCAAATGAACGAATTTTTGTATTGATTGTATTTTAAACTATAAACAGTGTTAAAATATTATAAGTGTTGGTTTGAACCTTTCGTTCCCAACATGATGAAGAAAGGACGAAAATCTCACTCAAATGTAATTAATGTTTGAACACTGTTTATAGTTTAAAATACAACCAATACAAAAATTCGTTCATTTGAACGTTCAGAACTTAAACTACATGTTGGCCTCAAGTGTTAAGCTTAACATTTCATTCTCCATTTTACTCAACAAAAATTATCAATAAATATTTTTTTCGCTCTGTAGCGCTAATCTTTTTTCAAATATAAAACTGTGTACAGAGCGACAAAATATTTAATTTCGATACTTTTACAATATTTTCATTTTACTTAAAAAATACTTGAATTAGATATTTTCGAGCTCTGTGCGCATAATTCTAGTTAAAAATTGATTAATTCTACATAGGGAAGTAATTTCAATTTTAATATTTGTTAAGTAAAATGAAGAAATCGAATTTTTAGATTAAAAATTGGCTCCAACACCCTTAATCAAAATTTTTCTACTATAATTTTTTACTACAATTTCATTCACTTTCAACCAATAGTAGCAAACGGAATCCTACCAACGACATTTTAATTTATATGTACGCTTCATAATAGTGATTAGACACAGTCTTGTAAAAGCACGTATTTGCCATCCTGTTTGACTTGAAGAGCCTCCAAGTACTTTCTTTTACTGATGTCTTCATTCCTTTATTATTTCTCACGATCACTTGTAACTTTTCTTGTTAAGAAAAAAGTTATATTATTAAATAGACAATAATATATTGAATTTTTATTATTTTTCTTGCCTAAGAATTATAATAAATACAATACAATATAATTGTTCTGTAGAATAATTAAATAAATATTTTTTTCTGATAACTTGGTGCAATATCAGTTTTGATTCTTGGAATAAAATATAAAAATACCAATTTATCAAAGATTTAATTATGTGTGATAATTAAAACCAAAAAGGTGGCAAAAGCGAAGCTGAAATGTTCCAGATCTAGTCTCCAATTACATAATGAGCCTCAGATCGATGGAAAGCAAAAATACACGCGACTTTCTCTATGAAATAGCTCGTCCATTTGCCGGTTGACTTATGCAAGTTCCGCGGCTGTTCGCTCCTGGCACGCGAGAACTGACCCGAAAACTTCTACCAAATTACATTGACATGTCATCAAAAGTTCATTCTCAGAAGTTTTCACTTATGTCAGAAAAATTGAAAAAATATTGCCTTTCCTTGTAGAAAAAGAATCTAATGTGTGTTTATAGAGTCAACACGTAACACACTGACATTCTCTTCAAAGCGAACAAAAATGATATTTCCTATATTATAAAACACAATGTAGAATAGTATTTATGATAATTGAGACCCTTCAATTCGAAATCGTTTACGCTTCGCTTCAGTAATATCAATCTTTTTCAGAGACGTACTTGACGCAGAACAAAGCGAATCACCTGAAGCGAAAAAATCCAATTAATAGTTTCACCTCTCCATACGCAATAACTATATCATATCATTGTAGACTAACAAAGAATTATTTCCGTAATCAAGTTTAATTAAACAGAGTCTTCAGTAACAAATAATGCTGCAAACGCTCTGCAATCACGAAGCAATAGGAAAGTGTTATAATTCGATTACACTTTTATTATTACTCGTGCTGCAATAATCGACATAGAAAATGAAATCACATACAAAGGATTTCACTTATAATGAGAAGTTTAAGAATGTTCTAATCAAAGCACCTGAAATATTGAGGAAAAGTTGGAGTTACTTCGACTTTGAATCAAAGAGATAATCTACTGAGATCGCCTTACAAGGGAAAGATTAATCTACTGAAATCACATTGTTATTATGAATTGGCTCTAGTCACGAGAGAATCAAACTACTTTGATGAAATAGTGTTTCTATTACTATCTTCCACAATTAATTTAAAGAGGTTGAAACAGTAGTGAAAATTAGATGAATAAAATACCTTTTAATTTATCATTTTTTATCCAGTGAACGATTCTTACTAATTAATATTGAAAATATTATGAATATTTAACTATTAAATGTTGTTAAAACATTTTTAATTAATTAACGAAAATTTTTCAGCGTATGGCGGCCACTAGTGAACGAATTGTCAACTTCAAGGCGCGATTGATCACCTCCATCATCTAGAAAAAATCCAGTTTAGGAAGCTCACAACGCAAAAATAGGAAAAGCTGAGATTTGATGATCCTCCTCAGCCATCGGGGACCATCGAAAAATTGCCGGAGGATTTTAAGGCCACAGTGAAGGCATTCTTGCCCCACATACCTGAAATCCAAATTGACAATGTTTTATCGGAGAATCGCCGACAAAGCAAAGGAACTTCACCACAAATTCCCTAAATTATAGTTTTTTATTCCCCACCCAAGAAAATGTTTCGTCGAAACAGTCAAATCGCAAATTTAAGCTTTAATTCTAATCTTTGCTTCGACGAAACTTCATTTTTCATCAAGCTCTCTTACTTATCCACATATTATTCGTTCTGTAATTCGAATGTTTAAAAAGAAGAAGGTAGACAATTTTTTGTAAACGCAGAAATTTTGAACAAAGTCCAACGAATTATAAAAATAGTGAATAAGATATTTCCAGATAAAAATGTTATATGCGAAAGTTTCAAACTTTTATTCAAAAAGTATTTAATATCATCTTTCATTACACTTTTAGAATTAAAGTTTGTATAATTTTCTCTTTTGAATTAATAGCTTGCAAAACAATTGTTGGAAAGGCTCAATAATGTTAGCAATTTTTTATTTTCGTTATAATAATAATAAGAGAGCAGAATGCAAGACGCATTCGATTAAATTAAATATGTTAATTGCTCAGATACTGTGCATTGTCGTACAGTTATTTTAATTATTATTAATTTGATCGTTTGCGCGATGTCCTCCATCTTTTTTAAACTTCGACGAATTTATCATCGTCGAAAATCGAAAAGAATGTTGGACTATGTGATAGTTGTCTCGTTGTTCGTTGGTAATTTATAGAAAGCTTCATTTGATTCCACAAAAAATTCTTTTGAAATTCTATACAAAAAAATACTATAAAATGTTACAAAATGTTTCTTCCCAAAAAAAAAAAAAAATTATTGTGAAATTGAGGATGTGATTTCTTAAGAAACTAGGTTTATGATTCAGTTTTGTTAAATCAAAAGAATTTTTGAGGAATTGAACAATTTTTATGAGCAACGGCTAAAAATCAGCCAGAAACACGAAACCTTGTATATAGTATTTGCTGCAACAGTGCCAGGCATTAGTTGTTTTTACCATTTATTATATTGTAGATTCCACCCGCGACCTTCTTATATATCAATTTTATTAAAAGGCTGTTGAAAACCTTAAGATCTAAAACGCGGACATGACGAGGCTTGGAATCCATCAAAAACACCAATTTAATGAAAATTTCACGCGAAACTTAAATTTAATTGCCAGGGAAATTAACTTTTCCATTTTTTAAATCATTTTTTTTTCTGTTTTGTCGTGAAATTTTTCAAAAAGAAATTTCGACATCACCTCAATCACTTAACGATAGGGTGTACCTATTTTTAGTTAGGTTGATAGAATCATCCCCAGTGTACATGGACTTTGTTATTTTGTAGTGTAAATAAATATTATTGTAATAAAATTTAATAACTGTGTTAATTTATTCGTCCATCGATTGCGCTAAGAATTTCCAAAAGTCTCTGAATTTCAACTTGAAAGTTTAAAATCAAATCATGATTTAATTAAAATATAAATAAGAAACCATATTTACATAAACGATGAGTTTTTATTGTACAAATAATGATTGTACAAAAATATACCTAATTTCTCAGTTTGGCGAGTAAGTCGCTTCGATGCTTCATTAATATAAATATTATATTATCCATACCGAATTTTTAACCTAAAGCAATAAAAACAACACTTATAGATAATAGAAAATTCAATTAAATAATTGCGTAGTAATAATTACACAACTATTAAAATACCTTGTTCCAGTCTTAAACGCTTCTTGAAATAGAAATAGTTTAGACTAATAACATAAAAATCTAATACTTATTTGAAATGTTCATCCATTCATTTCACACGTTTTTATTGTCTTATTTTATTGCACACTCCCTTATTTTTATAAATACTTAAAAACAAACTGGAACGGGTAATTAATAAGCTTTAAATGCTATTTTTCTAAAAATATAAATAAAATGACAGAAGAGGACAGAAACGCTTTTCAAAAATCCTGAAACTATAACGAAAACAATTTAATTTAAATCTATTCAAGTGTACCATTTGTAAACCATAAAATTTACAAATCGTGCAAATTAGAAACAAATCATAATTTTGAGCATTGATTTAAAAAATACACATTTTTTAGGAATTGCAAATTAATAAAATTTATGTAGGATTGTCTCCAGCGATTAGATCTGTCCCCTGGTCATCGAGAACGATCTCTTCATCACAGGAGCCCCAGCGATGATGCTATGGTGGCGTTTTTAAAATTGCCTCTTCATTTTCAGAAACTCCCACATAAACTGTGTCTCCAAGTCGAACAGTGGCATTTGAACTTCGTAACCCTAAGTGTATTCCCATCACAGGGCTGTCGCCTGTGTAAGGACGCAATTCAGGATCTGTTATTTGTCGGTATCTGCAAATTCAAAAAATTGTTAAACATTTTAAAATATGTGTACAATTTTTAGATTTATTTATTTTATTTATTTACGATTTTAGTGTTTTCAGAGGTTCAACTTTAGGATTCTTTTTCCCAGTTTCTGGATTCACAGTAGTGAATATACATCTTGTGCAGGGCTTCACATTTCGAAAAACAATTTTTCCAATTTTGATCCAATCCCAGTAATCTTCTTCAAGAACTTCCGCTCCCTTCACAACAAAATTCATTCGGAAATTCAACGGATTTACTGGTTCTTCCAAACGATTATTTAAATCCACAATCGATGCTTCATTCAGTAAAGTATAACTCGTGCAGTCTGGATAAGCTCCCTAAAAAATAATATACAAATTAGTTTGATAATTTCCTTCCTCAATTTTCGTGGCCCTTATACAACTGGAAAACAATATCGGTAAGAAAAATTTCTAAATAATAAGCGTATAGTGGATTAGACACAAGATAATTTTTTACAAACACCCTTTGTACTCGTTTCATTCAATTCAATTCTATTCCATATAAATTGAATATTAGCTTATCGAAGCGAGAAATCGCTCTTCATGCACATTGTAAGACACGATCGAAAGTGAATAAAGTGGTTATTCTTCTCAGAGGTTCCTGCAATCACAGTAAATAGTATCACCAGAAAATCGTAGTGATTTCCAAGGATGTCCCAGAATTCAAGAATGAAGTAGAGTGCATCATTCCAGATGGTGTCCCGTTAGCTTCAAGGATTGTTGAAAGCTGCCAATAAGTGCTGGAAATGGTCCATAAAAAGAAAAAGAAAAATGAATAAACTGACCGTGTCGATGGTGTCTGTCAACGGGAAGGCCTTGTTTTTCGTTCGCACTTCTCGAGATGGTCGCTCTAACGGATAATAAACGAGTCTGAGACCAACATCTTCTTGAAGAAGAAAACGGGACAGCCACCTAGCAACTTCCTCCCCACAATCACAGGCATGTACAGCCTGACCCCAAACTGCAGCGCGGAAACCTTTTCCTCGCACCCTGGCAAGGTCGATTGAAACTGACATCATCCCTGGGGCACGAAGTGTTAAAACGGATCCGGCAAAACTTGGCGAAATCTGAAAAATAATTAATTAATATAAGAAGATCAGAGATTCCAATAGAGTACAAATATTTTGTCTCTTATGTACTTGAAGTAATGCTACCTTGCTAACAGGAACAGTCATTATGATTTTATGTGCAACAGATGTTGTTCCACAGTCTCTTAATCATTCTACAAGTGACATTAATGTCAAAATCGCAGTTAGTAAATTAATGTTAAAGCCGTTAAGCACATCGTGCATACTGTGGCTGTAGATCAGATACTCTGATCAATGTGCACAGTAATCGCAGCCGTCCGGTCATTCTTTTCTTGCACATCTTTCTGGGTTGTTAACTTAGTGGTCTCGAAAGATCGATTATCTTATATACACATTTCCCTTTTTCTTTTTCTTCTTCTTATTTTTAATTTATACTCATATATATACATATAATACCTTTAGAGACAAGTTATAACGGTTGAATGAAGCGAATATCCGGCGGATGATAATTGATGAAACCCATCAACAGTATTATTAAAACGCCTATTAATCTCTATAAATTTCTTATTAATCGGCCTAATAAATTTGCAATGCCAGAGAAAATTAAATTGTGGGCGAGTAGAAAGCCGCGAGGCGTTCATCTTCAAAGGAATATAAGTTTGCATCTTTCTCCATCATATGAATATGTAATTAATCAAAAAAAAAGTTTACATTTCTCTCATGATTTTATGAAGGATGTGAAAAAGTGAAACCACTCTAATTTTAGTACACGGTTATATTTAGAGAGTTTGAGATAATTAAATTGTATTACTGTTCCTTTTTAACGGTATAAGTAGACTTTTAATTTTTCGTCAAATTGGTAATTAGCATTAACAGTTTCTATACTATAGATGCAGAGTCTGGAAAATGTGTTTGAAGCAGTGATTTATTGATAGTCTAGCCTCAATATCCACTCGGGAATGGTAATTTCCGATAATGTACATTGTGCTGGTATCACAGAGCATGAATAATTGGCAAATTAAATTAGCACCAACCTGAACCATTCTGGGCAGTTGTCTGCCAGTGATAAACTGGCCATTGAGATCGATGACCATGAGGGTTCTATCTCTGAGCCAACCGGATTTGAGACCCAGAGGGGTGCATTCCATCTCGGTCATTCGAATAGGACCAAGGGATTTCACCGGAAAACAGATTAAATCACTCAGTTCCCCAACTTTTCGCCATCGAGAAGGTGGTTGGTCTTTTTGTCTTCGGGTCCACCACCACCAGACGAAAATAACTGCCGTACTGGCTCCCACAGCCGCTGCTGTTACATATGCCAGTCTGGATCTGTCTGTAGTATAAAATATTATAATAATCAGACAACATGATAAAAACAGTAATCAAGGAGTCACATACACTGTTTCCTGGAGATATTAGAGAAAATTTCGAAATTATAACGATGGCTTTGAATCAAAGTTGATATAATTCTATGCAATAGGTCCACAAATTGCTTACATTAGAAATGAGAGGTGGGAAGATGCATTGTGATTATTTGTCTGCTGTCTGCATTCTTCAATTAGCATCAGTTACAAAATCATGGAGATGATAAGATTAGATATCTCTGTTACGTACACTATTTATATTTTCCCAGATAATACAAACGAAATTTAATTGTCCTAACAAGCTTCTCAAAGCTGAATTCATAATTATTTTCTATTTTTGATGCACTTACTCTATAACTCTTGAATAAGATATCGTTTTTTGGAAAATTAATAATAATATTTATCTTTCGTCTCACACTGAATGTCGGTAGACTATGACCTACGATTTTAACATATCAAGACTGTTGAATACTAAAGTCCCTGTTCCTGAACGATGCACATGAGGCTTTCATTATTACGGGCCTAAATTCACGTGCAACAGAGCATAAAGCTCGAATGATCGTTTTCATTGAATCGCTTATGCTCAAAAACCTCAAAAGAAATAAAATTCATGAGAGAAGGCATGACATGATACTAAGTAACGTAATTTAAAAATAAAATACAAAAAACAAACCAGGAGGAGGAAATAAAAATGCTAAGAAAAAAGTGACCAGAAGGAAAAAAGAAAATAATGTACTTGTTGAACAATGTCAGGTAGATAATCTTTATAGTTTTGTTCCAGACGTTATATTAGCATCTTGACGCTAGTAGTACAAAAAAATAAACGCGTCAATGATGTAACACTAATACTATACATATATTTCTTATCGATGAGATGCACTTCGGTGTGACCCCGAGAGATAAATAATTATACTGATTTTTAACAAAAACACTATTGAAAAAAGATGACAGTCCAGACGTAAGATGCTGGTAACTCATGAGCGAAAAATTAAATTTATTTATTTGGACTCAAAGGAATATTGTGCATGAACGTAATTATATTTGTTTAATACTGTTATAAATACTGGGACTCCAGGAAATCAATAATATAGCAATCGGACATTACTCTTGCAAAGAAGTCAATAAACCCACAACAATCGTATTTTTAAATTTTCAACAAGCAATTCAAGACTTATCTTGATTTATTTTTAATTAAAATATTCCTGAAGAAACTTTTAATAGATTATAATTTATAAGAGTAAGAAAAGTCAGAAGATAAAATCAATAGCTCAATATTTCAGATGGACTTCATAATAATGTCTGAAGAGTTAAGTCAAAGGAGAGTTCAACATATTAACTTTTTATGAAAAATATTCTAGTAATTTTTATATTCAGCTTGTGCATAATACAAAAAAAAATTGAATAAAAAATTTGCAATAGACAGAAGACAAAAATTAGTTAATATCTAATTTAAGAATGCATAATTTCTCAACTCTTGAAATTCAAATCATGACAGCAATTTGTGGTTTGTAGGGTCATTCCACCAATTTAAAAGCCGCAAAATTTCATTGGCGTAAGTTAAAGAGTATATTTAACATAAAAATCAGCGAAATAATTTTATTTTATAGCTCCTTCGCAATTTTATTGTATTTTATAAATAGAACAATAAAAAAAACTAGTAATTAACGAAGAGTAATTACAATTCGAAAATAAATCTAATGTTTTCTCCTAGAAAAAATGGCGCCATTAATTAAAAATACAGTAAAGTAGTAATATGAAAATCAAAAATACTTACCCATGATTATAGAAAGATCCTAGTCCAAGTGGGCGTGAAAAAACACACCCAAAAATTGTACAAGAATAAAAGCAGATATTTTTTAACACCGAGTTTAAGCCGAAAGCCGGCGATTCCGCAGATGGTCTGGGGAATACTGAATCTGAAGGTAGTAAGTGTACTTCTTGGAGGTAGAAGCACGCGCCGTCTTTTCTCAAAGACACCGTTATCTACCCACTACGTTATATTTTGCTATCTTTTTCATTGTAGTAAGAAATGCTTCACCGACACGTGTGTAAAATCTGTCTATAGTCTGCTCTTCCATCTGCTGTTCATCCAAAGGAAACACTGACACGCAACTTTCCTTAGGGAAAGAATACACATGCGCAAAGGGTTCCCTCATAGACTTTAATAATCGACCGAACATGAGAGTCATGAAATATGTACACAATTACGCATTTAAACTTCAAACTTTTTTCATGTCAGGAGCTAATTCGAGCCTGGGAATAAAGTTCAGCGCGGAAATAAGAATTATTCGCAAATTCTTATACTGTTAGAAATAAAAGAATCTCAAAATAACAGAAAATCCAAGAAAGAAGATCGAGATAAATTGATGAAATTTTGCATAGTTATTCCACTATATACCTAGATGAATTTCTTATAAGGGTTTAAAAAAATATTTAATTTTACAAGTTTTATGTACTTTTATAATTTTCGTAAAATTCATTTTTCCACTATAACTTCTCAAATATTGAAAATTTAAAGCTAGTGTCAGGGAAATGAAGATTTCTTTCATCGAGACGAATCGATTGACCTATATGATTAATGCATTTCATTAAAAAATAAAGAAGTTATGTTTATTTATAATTTTGAAAGTGAATTTTTCGCTTTATGTCTTCAAATAATCAAAATTTTGAGTTGACCTAAGGAAAATGAATATTCTTTATGTCGAGACGAATCGATTGACCTGTATCATTAATGCATTTCATTAAAAAATAAGAAAGTTATGCTTTATTGTAATTTTCGAAAATGAATTTTTTTAATATAACTTCTCAAATAATCAAAATTTAATGCTGATGTGAAAAATACTTAATGCTTCCTCTATGAGAAAGCAAATCAAATTTGCTTACAGGAAGCAAAGTGCTCATTGAATGAGTACAAAAGTTGATACAACTTGACAGCTAGTTTTCTTTTTATTAGAATCAGTTCATTGAAATTTCTTAAATTCACTTAAAAAATCTTGCTCTCTCTTGAAAATCTTTAAACTCTCTTAAATTATTTAGAAATTCATTGAAATTCCTTACAATCACTTGATATCATTTGAAACCTCTTACACTGAGAAACTCTTTGTTAGAAAAATTACTAATATCGATAGCAAGTAGGGGCAAAATCCCAAAATTGAGACATTTTAAATTAAATTTGTATTAAAATGTCTCAATTTTGGGATTTTGCCCCTACTTGCTATCGATATTAGTAATTTTTCTAACACAGAGTTTCTCAGTGCACCAAAAATTCAAACATGATCCTTTCACTCCTTGCTTGAACTCCAGGTGGTGGGCGTCTCATCTCCGGTATAATTATTAATTATATATTAATTAGATATCAATAAATGGTATGTAAATGGTAAACAAATGTTGTTATTGATTCCCCTTTTGATTTACAACTGATTTTTTATTGAATATTCCTATGAGAGTCGACACATCTTGAAATCTCATTTGTAGCACTTAGCATCGACGAACGCTGACCCGAGATCTGAAGACGGATTCTCACTTTCTCTTTTGCCCGAAATAAATTTCAACAATCAATGAAAAATGTAACAATGGTTACAATGAAATTTCGCACAAATACCACAAAGATTATGTTGAACGTGCATAGGAAGCTGGATTTTCCCAAATCATTATTGGGGAGATTAAAAATATTATTTCAGAGAGATTATTATTAAAACTACGAATTAGAAAACTGGAGCTGTTCTGCAATAGTTTTAATGTATAACTGTTCCAGAACAAATATTTGTTCTAAGATAAAAAAATAGATTTATATTACATTCATCAGATACATAAACATCCGTTATTTCTGAAAGCAGAAAAGTAATAATAATTTTATACTCTTCATTAACTTATTTCTAGAGCAGTAAATTCTGCGTTAATGAACATTTGCATGTTGTAGAAGAGTGAACATGTACAGTGACCGTTGGGAAATTGATATGGTCAGTAGTAACATTTTAATGAGGGTTTACGCATAATTGCTAATGCAGGGTGTCTACTAAAAGCGTGTGATAAAATTCCCGTACACCCAGAAAACAGTTTCTTCGAATCAAAGAAACTTTATTTGAATCAAAGAAATCATAGTATTGATATACGGTCAAAGAAACATTTCTTTGATTCAAAGAAATTTTTTTTGAATTAAACAAACAGTTTCTTTAAATTAAAATAATTTAAAATAATTTTGTTTGAATCGAAGAAACTTCGTTTGAATCAAACAAAATTATTTTAAAAGAAAGAAAGTTTTCTTTAATATAAGGAAATTTTAAATTTGAGTTATTAAAATAAAAGTTTTGATTTAAAACAAGGTTTTTTCTGAGTGTATATTTCCCGCAGACTTTTTCCAAATTCCCGTATTAAAAAATTGATATGTTCCTATAAAAATGTGAATTATTATTAATACAAAATATTCAGATGATAAAACTCTAAAAAATTAAGTTTGCAATGTTTATGTGAAACGACAATTTAAAATAACTTCCCCTTAATGAGTTTATAGTATTGAAATCCATTACAGTAAATGCAAAACATTCTCACAACCCTTCTATATAAATTTCAACCCCCTATTCAGATAAAAAATCACCCAAGTGCAATTTTTTATAACGTCCTTTACCTAAGATATCATGTATGAATTTTGAGTGAAAAAACATCAAATTCCTGAAGTTTAAAATTCCCGAAAGAAAATAATACACCCAGAAAACAGTTTCTTTAAATCGAAGAAACTTTATTTGAATTAATCAAAATTATTTTAAAAGAAAGAAAGTTTTCTTTAATATAAAGAAATTTTAAATTTGAGTTATTAAAATAAAAGTTTTGATTTAAAACAAGTTTTTTTCTGAGTGTAATATTGAAATTTAAAATTCCCGAAATTTTGGGAATTTTCTGTATCAAAAGAATATTTTCGCGAATTTTCAACTTCGGAAATTTTAACCCTTACCTGCCACACTGGGGCATTTCGTAACCCGCTGGATAAAAAATTGTGTTGCGAAGCAAGTATTGACTTTCTCGACTTAAAAAAAATTTGCTATTAATTTTTAAGAGTTATTATTTTCGAAAACTCACTGGATAAATTTATGAAAAAAAAATTTAGTATTAATAAAAAATGTTTATATGAAGTGGTAAAAATTGAATGGGGCCGAAAAACAAAAAATCCTGGGGCCAAGTTGACCCCAGTGTGGCATCTAAGGGTTAAATTTCGGTAAATTTACGTGATCCCCTATTTATAAAAATATTTATTATCGCAAAAATAAAGTTGGGAAAACTAAATTGCTCTTATGGTAAAGTATCATCAAAATAATAACAAATTTAAATTTCCCGCGTAATCTAGGAAAACGATACTGGCGCCTCTAACATCACGATTCATAACTGTATCTGGAATGCTTCCATAATGCTTTTGCTCACTTAGCGTGGCGTGCCTCTACTTGCAACAACTTGCATCTTGCATACGTCAGAAAATATATTCTTTGTTATCAATCTTTGTTTTGGATAACATACTTCTAAATATCAAGTGGGTGTTTCGTTCGTTTCGACATCATTTCAGCTGTCAGAATTATTAGTTAACAAATCAGATGCAAATTAATCCGATTTCCAATGTAAAATTAGATAAAGTGAGCAAGAGGACAAACAGTGTTGTCCAATATTTGTGAAGATCCTGAAGTGCATTATTCTCTGATCGTTTAATTACCATTCATTAAAAAGGTTAGTCATCTTCCTATTATTTTAGTAACAACGACACTATAAAATCTAATAAGTGTACTAATACATTCGCCTCTAATTGTTTTTTGCCATCTGTGGCGTCTACCTCATAGCAACAGTAAATGCAACTGAGGTTATAAATGTCATCCTACCATTTAATTAAAATGATTAAAATTCATTTACTCATTGCTTATCTACAATATTTGTGCAGATTCAGTTTTTAATGTGTTTCATTGATTTTCTACTTACTCTTGTGTATTCCATACTGTGGATTCAATCTCTGCATCTTTCATTGTCTCTTTACCTTATGACGTTTGTGAACTTTGACTGAGTATCTGTGAATCACAAATTTACGTCTATTAATCATAGTATTAAACTTTCACAAAGTCGAAAAATAATTATGAATTTTAAGGGTGTTGGAGCCAAGTTCTAATCTAAAAATTCGATTGCTTCATTTTACTCAACAAATATTAAATTTGAAATTTTTTTCCTCTGTAGCATTAATCAACTTTTAAATAGAATTATGCGTACAGAGCGAGAAAATATCTAATTCAGATATTTTTTAAGTAAAATGAAAATATTCAATTTTGAAGTAAGACTTTGAATTCCTCGTTTTATGCAAAAAGTATCGAAATTAAATATTTTTTCGCTCTGTATGCAGTCTTATATTTGAAAAAAGATTAACGCTACAGAGCGAAAAAAATATTTATCTATCATTTTCGTTGAGTAAAATGGAGAATGGAATTTTGAGCTTAACATTTGGGTCCAACGCCCTTAAACGATTATCATTAGCTAGAATTCTTGAACTTTCAAATAAACGAAATACTTTTTCCCAATTCAATTTTATCCAGAAATATTCTTCCAACTAACAATATAAAATCTGTTTACTTTTCAAGCGTTTAAGATTCAAGGCCAGGGATTTCAAAAGCCTTCACATTCGTATAATAAAATGAATAATACTAATGCAAGGTTTCTGAATTGCAAGTTTGAATTATTTTCAATTCTAGGAAACAAAATGCAGATTTTATACAGCGTGGTAGCTCGAGGACCAACCGTCTTGGCAAAACATGCTTCCTGTGCCGGAAATTTTGAAGAGGTCACAGAAATGATTTTGGCTAAAATACCTCCAACAAATGAAAAATTAACTTATTCTCAAGGGCCGTATTTGTTCCATTACATTAGCGAAGATCGAATTATTTACATGTGTATCACGGATGACGTAAGTTGCATGAAAAATGATTAAAGAAAAATAATAATTTTCTGCCAAAAAAAGTGCATAATGAATACTCCATTTTTATTTAATTTCTAGGACTTTCAAAGATCAAGAGCATTTCTTTACCTGAATGAGGTCAAAAGAAGGTTTCTAGCTGTATATGGCGAAGGTGCGTTAACTGCACTGCCTTATGCTATGAACACAGAATTCGGCAGAGTTATGGCTAACGAGATGGTATGATTCCTAAATAATTATGACTTAAGTAATTATCGAATTAGTACACATATCAATTGGAATCAATTTTACAGCGAGAATTTGTATATCTTTCCAGAAACACTACAGCGAATCTAAAGATGTTGATAAAATTTCGAGGGTTCATGGAGAATTAGATGAGCTTAAAGACATCATGGTGAAAAATATTGACAATATAGCAATGCGTGGAGAAAGGTTGGAATTACTTGTGAATAAGACGGAGAATTTGACAGCAAGTGTAAGTTTGTTAATTCTTTGTATATATATGATTTATGCTGTATACTTTATTTTATCTAATATCCTTAATATGATTTTTTTAAATTTTAGTCTGTGACCTTCAACAAGACTAGCAGAAGTCTAGCGCGCGCTCTCTTCTGGAAGAATGTCAAAGTTTATGTGATTATAGCTTGCATTATAGTTGTAAGTATATTAATTATAATAGATTGTTCTGTTCAATCTGGTTATTGTCACACTTGCAAAATCAACTCTTATCAATTAGAGTTCAATAAAAATCATCTTTGTCTGATTTCAGGTGATTGTATACGTTATTACGTCAATAGCTTGTGGAGGTCCATTGTGGTCAGAATGTGTAAGTCATGGCAATGGCAACAATACCAAAAACTGAAATGATAAATTCGCGGTTCAATTCCAGTTTAAAGAAATTACTCAAGATTTTTACTGCACAGTATAAATATAAAATGCAATCGTCATAAAGTCAGTACTAAATACACTACCGCGCATTGGAAGTTCATACAACAATAAAAAAATCAGTATACTTCCCCCGGAGGGAAATTTGTATATAAAATTTATAGAATGAATCATTCGATAAAACTTTTTCACCTAGAAAATTAATTCTACTAATGATTCATTTAGTGATAAGCCCGAAAGGTGCAAGTTATAACTGACATATTTTATTATATTTTATTATCTTTCATACATCTACGTACGATTGTGATGCCCACGCGATATAAAAATAATTATAGTTAAGGTATTTTAAAAATATATAGTTATATATTTACTCAAACAAAAACGTGTATTATAATTTTAAGGGATAAAAAAAAATAAAAGAAAAATTGAGACGTATTAATTATTGTATTCATTTTAGTTTAATCCAAGAAAAATACTTCCCAGAGAATAAGTCAGGAATTTTCAAATACCTCAATACTAAAATAAATACATAAATATAAATATATCGTAAAATATAAGATAAATACGTGTCTGCAAACCGAAATTTGTAAATCGACGGTATGCGATTAAAGTTAAAGTTGACTGACTAGAGGGGTGGAGGGAAAAAGTAAATAAGAAACAGAGTGAGGGGTAAATGAGGAGGAAGTATTTGTCAAAGAATGAGAAAGCAATGAGAATCTGGATTTATTAGGAAGAGGGTGGAGGTGAGAATTTAGATGGTCGAAAAAGCGAAGGGGTAAAAAGGGTACACCGAAGTTGTGCAACCCTCATTGAAAAACATATGTATATTTATTAGGGTAGCTCAAAAATAATGAAGTTCCTTTCATTATTTGCTTCCATTTGGTGAAAAAACAACTGTAAATTGTTCCCAAATTTTTTTATCAAGGGGTATAAGATCCTCAGTTAAACCACCCCCAACCGTAAAAAATTCGTACTTTTTCACAGGTTTGATAAAAAAATGTCTGAGAAAGGTATTTCAACTTCTCTACACAAAGTTAGACCTGTGAAAAAATACGAATTTCTTATGGTTGGGGTGGTATAACCGCCGTGGGATCTTGTACCCCCTTGTTAGAAAAATTTGAGAAAAATTCAATTTTCTTTTTTCACCAAATGGAAGCTGTTTGGGGAGTGTCACCACAAATCAAAGGCATTGTAATTTGATGTTGAGCCTCTTTAATATTTGCAAATAAAAAGGGAAATATAAAAAAAGTGGAAATTAAGATTTGTACGACTATCGATTGATTAGGATCACTAGAGGTGACTAAAATCCAGAAGAGGGAAGACCACCCCTTGCTGGACCGGCCCTGAGATTGCAATTCCACCGCGTAAATGGGGTGGGCGCTGACGTCGCGACGCCCGGGCCATTTCTGGTTTGTCTTCAGCATGTCGATGCCTCGCGTGGAGCGCCCTTCGGGGGTGCAAAATTCTCGTGTCTCTCCGTACGATTGATCGAAAACCTTGCGCCTAGAGCCGATGTCTTCATTCAACAAGTTTAACCCGGTTGTGCGATCCGCTGTCTGAGCCAAGTTTATTACAACTTTAAGTTGCCTATAAGCTCAAAAAAACAGAATGGGGCCCACGCCGCGCCGGCTAAATACATACGCATGCTTTCGCGTTACTCCGTAAATAAAATACTATATACGCGAGCAAAAAACGTACTCACTGGCACGTGTGTGTGACACGTTTACACGAATTGTACAATTTCTTTTTTTTTTTTTTATACAAAATTGTACTGAACGAGAACGCGGGATGTAGCTTATTTAGTGTGAGACTGAAATTGAACTGACACTTTGTGTACGAGAAGGTGCAATTTTTTATTTTTTATTTTAATGTTCATGTGTCATTCGTTGGTAGACAGTGTGTCTGTGAAGCCAAGTGTGTTTACTATTTCTGCCCTGCGGTCGTTAGCAGCGCAGGGCGGAACGAACCGTCGTTCCAACGTCTTTGGCCGCACGAGACGATGACATCGACGTACTGAAGAAACGCGAAAATCTGGTCCGTAACTATTTTCTGAGAGAGTTATTGTAAAATAAGCCAAGAGTTTGTGGCAAAAACCAAAGTGCGAAAACTAAAATGTGTTTAGAAATAGTATACACGTAGTTTTGAATCAAGTTATTACGTTCTCATTTTTTTGTTAAAAATCCTTGGAGAATATCATTTTTATAGAATTATTTTTATACATAAATTATCAAATATTTTTGGTTGGGATGTTTGAAATTGAAAATACTACTTTTATTGTACAGATCACACACTTTAACAGAAAAGATGTTTAACAAAATTGAAATTGGAACTTTTGAAATTTTTCTTTGTGTTGGATCACTTTGTATAGAATTTGTTTATGTACTATTAGTTTCGTTTAGTTAAAATATGTATCATGATTTTTATCTTCATACTGCCTTAATTTTTGAGCATTTTAAATTCTTTTCTCAATAGAACATTGTCCCTGTCCCACATTTTCCCGCCTGTCAGAAATATTTTCTATTCTCTCTTGATATATTTCCATGTTGACAAGAGACAAGAGAAAACCTTAATACATATCTTGTATATTAAAATTCATAAAAAAAAACAGGTACTGTTCATCACAAATAACATTAAATAAGAAATTTTTCTATTTTTCCTTAAAAAAGATATCTTCGAACAAAATATTGTTATTAAAGGTTTGAATAATTTGTGTAAACTTTTAATAACAATTTGTCAATTCCGAATCTCATTTCAACTGAAGGCACTGCAAAAATAGAATATTAAAATTAATATGCACTATTCCACCCTCCTGCATAATATAAATTGTTTCATCGGATACGCACCTTATCTACTTAAAGGTAGTCACGTATCACGTGCCGATAAAATTGAAATTTCGTGTCTGGAGATTCATATTCAGCATAAAAGTAAATCGAAAAAATATATAAAACAATTCTGATCAGTCTCATCTTGATTTATAATATGAAATTTTCAAAAAGCGTAGCCAAAATTCGTTATTAATTGAAAACCTGAAATATGGGTAATACATTAATTAAACTTTTTAACTCAAATACTTCAAATATTAAAGCAAAAAAGGAGAGCAGTAAATTCACAACACTTAATGTCACTTGCAAATTTTCTCTCGTATATTTCAGTATTTCAATTTTGTTTCTGGCTAAAGTCCGAAACACGGATTTGGTGTAAAAATGTAATTACTGTCAAACACGAAACCTATTGTGTCGTCTACTCCACACGCGATTTAATCAGTAAACAGGAATGTGCATTTAAAGCCTACCATTTCCCCATTTCCCACGCATGACGAGTAACCAGATTGCAAAGCATTAGCAAAATTAGTAAAATGATTGCACCTTCCCTAGAAAATAGTAATGATTTTTAGTGATTTTCTTTTTTCATGCTTTTTCCGCTAACCAAATGATGTTTACTATTTGGTTTTAACGAGAAATTTTAGTATCCTGGTTTTACCTCTCAGCAGTGAGGATTTTGTTTACCGAGTTTTGAGTACTGACTACCTCTCTACATAGCATCTCCCTAAACCACGCCCCTGCCGGGAGCAAGTGAAACGCTAAAGAGCACTCAGGGTTTTTAAACGCCTCCCTCAAATAAAGAGCTGTGATGAGGGAAACTTTGTTTTGATGTATCTAAATTCGCGAGTTGCGTCGCGTCACCTCGTTAAAAAAAAAGTAAGGGTTAAATGTTTCAAAGTATGTGTTTTTCTTTTATTTCAGGGGTAGGTGAACAAATTTTATCGTCCTTGTTCTCGAGGGTGAAAAAATTCTGAATAAGGACTATATAATCTAGATACTTGCAATATCGTATATCACGAAGATAACAAATCCCCACAAGCATTTTTTTCATCGACATTTTAGGGAGAAAACACTTTCTTTGAGATTGAGATAAAACTCAACTCGAACGAAAAATTGTCATTAAAGAATTGAATTATAACGTAGCTTTATTTTCACTTTAAAGCAACATGGCTCGCAGTAGTTATGGACATTATTAGTCAGCCCATTAATGCGACCTCTAAAGAATGTTTAAAATCCTGAAACAAACGCAGAATAATATTCCAAAAGAATATTTGGGAAAAAATGGATAAGAAGATCATGAAAAAATATAGTTTCCTTTGTAGAATTTCATTATATTCTATTTTGAAATCTCTTTGTCTAGCTTCACTTCCGTGACGCATTCTAATGCACTAACTTGAGTTTTTCCCTTTTTCTTTGTGCGCAGAAGTCTCTGGACTCAGAAGGGGAGTTATTCGATGGGGAAACATTCGGTGGCGAATACGACTCATAAAGCTTACAACGAAGAAGAGGGTCCCGAACGAAAATGGCATTCTGAGCGATGCTGAACGACTAGAGGATGTCCCTAGACATTCGATGGGCAATGTAGCAAAGTAGCATCGTCATATCAACATATTGAGTCAGGAACCCTGGATCTCCAGAAGGCGAATGTCAACCTAAGGTATATCTTACGATATTACATCTTAAATTCTGTCGTCAAAAGCCTCAGAACTGTTTATTAACTACCATAGGATATTTCTGCCTTAGTTCATTAAGCTCACTTCAGTCTAGGGAGTAACATGACTAAGTATTCCGAAGAGATTTTCAGCTTTACTTCACTAAACCTGCGAATTTTCAGACTTCGCGAGTGTATAAGCTTACAGAAAACTTTCCAGCCTCGCTGGCTATTAACTTTTAGATTTTCTTAACAGGGCCTTTGAAGTCTGGTACTTTTTTTAAATTACATGTTTTACGGGTATGTGATACTTGGATAAATTGCACAGGCCCACAAAAAAATAAAAGTTATCTAAAATTAGGGGGTTTCCCGGATCGTTTTCGACATAAACGCAAAAACCATGGTTTTTTGAAGTTTAGTAAAAAACGAACAACAAAATTGTTAATTTGGACCCAGATTCGAATTCTACGAATAAAAATACGTCGGAAACCATGTTTCATTTTTTTTTACTTGAAGACTTGACTCGTGATGATTTTTAAATACATAAAGGCCCTTAACTGATGAAATTGCAAAGAACTGCGACTTTTAATTGGAATTGTTTGTGCTTTTTACGAAACAGGTCTATTTCTATAAGATTTCGACAAACAAAACTGTTAACTTGAGAAGATTCGAATTTTACGTATAAAAAATAATTTTTTATTTTTGCATCAATTTTTATTATTTTGAACCTCTATAAACAATATAAATTTTCAAATGTCAAAAGCTAATGAAATCGCAAAATTTATATTGTTTATAGAGGTTCAAAATAATAAAAATTGATGCAAAAATAAAAAATGATTTTTTATACGTAAAATTCGAATCTTCCGGGTTCAAGTTAACAGTTTTGTTTGTCGAAAACTTATAGAAATAGACCTGTTTCGTAAAAAGCAATTCTTTGCAATTTCACCAGTTAAGGGCCTTTATGTATTTAAAAATCATCACGAGTCAAGTCT
>UCOK01008885.1:116765-144063 GCA_900474325.1 Synergus umbraculus
TGCTTTTTACGAAACAGGTCTATTTCTATAAGATTTCGACAAACAAAACTGTTAACTTGAGAAGATTCGAATTTTACGTATAAAAAATGATTTTTTATACGTAAAATTCGAATCTTCCGGGTTCAAGTTAACAGTTTTGTTTGTCGAAAACTTATAGAAATAGACCTGTTTCGTAAAAAGCAATTCTTTGCAATTTCACCAGTTAAGGGCCTTTATGTATTTAAAAATCATCACGAGTCAAGTCTTCAAGTACAAAAAAAATGGAACATGGTTTCCGACGTATTTTTATTCGTAGAATTCGAATCTGGGTCCAAATTCTTCAAAAAACCATGGAAAACCATGAAAAAACCATGGTTTTTGCGTTTATGTCGAAAACGTTCCGGGAAACCCCCTAATTTTATTGAAAATTCGGATTCAGCGTGGAAAAATACATGAAAATAAGTCTGTCCCATCAAAAGTTCAGATAACTTTCTTTTTTGTGGGCCTGTGTTGTCGATTTTCAAATTACCCAACTTTATGGGCACAAAAATAAATATACTATAAAGAAATATTTTCATAAAATTTATTTATAAATTTCAAAATATTTTTGAGAGTACCTTCAATTATTTGAATTTAATGCTTTTGCTATTATTTATGGACCACTTTAATATAAAATATATGGCTTTGGTTTTATTAATACGAAGCGACGAATGTCATTTAAGGGCTATTCTTTGAGGCACACTGATGCAAGTCCATCCGACGTGTGTGCAGCGGGGACACCCTCTTTAGAATTACCCACCCGAGGAGGAAGGAGTTCGTGAAAGACAAAAGGGTCGTGACGTCGGGTCGGTCGAACAGGGAGTCGAGATAAGAAAGATGGGTGAGAGTTCGCCGGATCTCAGCCTGCGGCTTCGCCGAGGCAGCTCCGACTCTAGGGATTCCTTCTACATGGATTTCGCACAGGTAGTCTACAACTTTACAATATACAACTTCAATTGTCCGAGACTAGACTAAAATATGTAACTTCATGGACGATACACATGCCCATTTCAAATTGGCCTTCTCTGATTCTCTTTTCTCTCCCCATGAAGAATTTTCTTTCAGCACTTTCACAAAAAATATTTTTTTACCGAGCATGGACCATCGTTCAGAAGCGATGGTCCGTGGAATGAGCAACTCTTCTCCTTTAAAGTTTCAAAGGAACGTCTTGTACCTCAGGAAAAAGACATTTTTTCTTTGTTTCACGCTCTACTCAACAAGAATTTCTACTTTCTATATCATTTCATGTCAAGGGTAGTTTAGTATTTTATTTATGAGACGAAATTGCAGTTTCTTGAAAGTGGCTTAACAAAATTTGAATAAATAGCACACTTGGCAAATGTACAGCAAAATCAGGCTGGCCACAAGATTCACTTTAAGGGCATGTGATACTTTACCGTAAGAACAAATTAGTTATACCAATTATACATTCATAATAATAAATATTTTCAGTAAATAAGAGTCAATAAACTTTCGTCTACACGGGATGAAGGTTTATTGACTCTTATTTGCTAAAAATATCTATTATTATTAATGTATAATTGGTATAATTAATTAGTTCTTAGGATAAGGTATCACATGCCCTTAAATCTTTTGAAATTTAAAACCACTGAAAATTCATAAAAATCTCTAAAATTTACGACAACCTTAAAAATCTCTTAAAACGTCTTTAAATTCCTAGAAACATCTTGAAATATTTTAAAATTTCCTGAGGAACTTTACAATTCTTTGAAATTTCTCTATAATATTTAAAATCCCATAAAATCTATGTGAACAGAGTTTCGAACGTTCAAATGAACGAAATATTTTTTTGAAATTATATTTTATCCAGAAATATTGTGCCAACTAAAAATAACAATCAGGATTACAAGTTTATTTAATTCTTTATTATTTTCAATGTAAATGAATCAATATTTAAAAATTTTTATAGTTACAAATACAATTGAGTTGAAGTTTCAGACGTCTAGTCTGACGAAAATTTTTATTTTATTTTTTTTTTTGCATATTTTGGATTAAGAATATGAAAAAAATTATTTTAAGTGATTTTAAGGAATTTTAAGGGATTTCAAAACATTTTTTGTGATTTTAAGAAATTTTAAGGAACTTATTCTAATGTGGAGTAAATCAGATGGAATCCCTTAAAATCCCTTAACATTTCCTAAAATTCTTTAAAAACTTTAAAATCTTCTGTAAATGTCTTAAAATTGTTTAAAATATATCAAAATTCCTTAAAATTCATTAAAATCTCTTGAAATATCTTGAAATATCATTAAGTTCTTTAAAATTCGTTAAAACCAGTTACAATGTCTTGAAATTTTGTGAATTTTATGAAAAAAATCAATTGACAACTCTTTACAACTATTTTTAAAATCTTTTTAAATTCCTAAAATTAGTCAAAATCTCTTAGCATCCCTTAAAATTCCTTAAAATTACTATAAATCTCTTGAAGTTCTTTTATAATTTTTGAAATCTTATAAAATCTTCTGAAATTCATCAAAATTATTTAGAATCTTTTGAAAATTCCTCTAAAATTGCTCCTAGTAAATAAATAAAATTTTTAAACTTTGAAAACCGTGGCAACATTTTTATTCCATTGAATATAAAAATAAAAAATTGTCAGATTAGATGTCTGATACTTCAATCCAATACAAATACAATCAATACAAAAATTCGTTCATTTGAATGTTCAGAACATTTCAATCATTAAAATCTCATAAATTCTTTAAAATCTACTAAGATTCGCAATTTTTTAAATTAGTAATTTCTTGTAAAAAAAAAGTCAACATTGATATTGATATTGACTTTACATTAGGGAGAAGGGATAATAGAAAAATTAATGAAAACTGTCAATGCAACAGGGTATTGACTCGGACATAGAGGAGGTGGTGAGGCCGAACAATGGAGAATCGATTCTTGGGAATCATATAGAGGACAGCGGAAATGATCTACCACTGATGGAAGACATCACGACGATACCGGAAGAGGCGTCAGAGGAGCTTAGAGAGGAAGAGGAAGCAGCTGCGCTTGAAGCTGCACTTGCAACCCCCGACATTCCCGTAATTAGCACAGAAAGAGAAAAACTGACACAAGAGTGAGTAGCCTTACAACCCTTTTGCGTACGAAATACTATTCACTTTCCCAACCCCTTGTTCTCTCTTTCCTCGTCATTAAATGACCCGATATGCGAAATAAATATACTGAAAAAAATCGAAAAACGAAGCGTGAAAGAATTAGCAATTATTTACTCAAGCATAAAACACTCTTTGACAGCTTTTAACTCGTTCAGCTAACAAGTATATTCTCAATTATTTATTTGTATTACCGTAAAGTCGTAACTTCAGACACGGCATAGTTTTCGTCGAGGTTTTTGTTCAATAACTTATTTTCCTATTTTTAATGTTTCCTTGATTATCTCTAGTCCCTCCCGTTTCAATAAAGTTACTATTCTGTCGAAAATTTATTGCTACCGGAGATCATATCCTGCAGAAGTGAATTCAATTACCCAGTATGGAAGAACCTTTAAAAAACTGAAAATTGCATCTATTGTGGAACGAGGATTTAATTTAAAAACGAGCGACCCGTAAATGTTTGCTGGTACCAGAAGATATAGGGGCAGTAGCCAGAATCCAATTACTTCCGGCGGACATCGAGCGCAAATTCGACAGCTCCCGTGATAACATTGGTTTGTCACTTCGTTATACGTTTTGCACGTCCTTCGCTTCCGGTGACCCTTGTGGACTTCTAGACCCTTGCTTGGAATCCTAAATCGACTCTACTTCTCCTTTTGAACCTCTGTCTTCCATCGAAGCTTGAAACTTTGCTAAAAGCAGCTTATTTTGTCGATTTACATGCAGATACGATCAAAGTACTTTCTTTTGCAGACTTATGGAGCAATATATATATATATTAGTTCCTTCCACAAAAGCCTCAAATACTCGAGAAAGTCCTTCTAAAGGTAGACAAGTAAAGAATGATATTTTTCTTGAGTAGCATGAAGGAAGAGATTATCTAGAAAACAGGAAGGAAGAAAAAGAAGAACTTGAACGATTTATTAATTTTGCTAGGTACTGGAATTTGGAAAATTTGAAGACTCAGATTATGTTCTTCCTTTGAAATTAAAAATTAAAATTAATGATCGACTTTGAAGGAATAAAGAGCCCAGTCTCTGAAATTAATTAACTAGTTAAGGTGATGCGAACGTCTTAGTAACTCCATCTCTTATTATTCACGAATTTTATCTGCTTGAAAAACTTTACAAAAGCCCTCATTATCCCTGTAATTACGTAAGACAATCTTCCAAGTTTTCAGAACTTCTTATTCTCTCGAAACAGTTGAATTACATCAAGTTTTTAGTAGGAAAAGTTTCTTCAGTTCGAAACTTCTGAAAAACACCGTAGTAAATAATTTTAATGCACTCTCGAATTATTTCAAGACCCGTATTGTGACTTGAAGAAGAAAAGGAAATTGAGAGATTCAATCTAAAGTTTCTGTGTTGGATGCACTTTTAAAGTTTCTTTGTCTTCAGTCAAGTAACTGTAAATAACGCGTTTTATTTCCTTCAGAATATTTTCATTACGAAATATTTGCAGAGAAATTAAATAGAATTTCAAGACTGACAACTTGAGTAGACACTCTATTAACTTTCAGGGTAATTATACATCAAACTTTGGTTATTGTTGTAGATATTTCAAGAAAATATCTTCCAAAGTTCAATTAAAAATCAACAAACAAAAACAATCTAGTGCATCTGAAAGTTTAACAGCCTCGCTATCACGCGTATGCAACAGTTTAAGTTTTATTCGCGCGTGGGACATTATCCCGCGATAACCAGTTCAACTCTAATATAATTCCAACCCGCTGAGCGGATGATTGAGATGGTGATAACTAATCTCTTACATCACAGCTGGACACGTTTAGTGGTGTCGTGTCGTCTGCTGGTGAGATTGTCAGAGATCCATGGAGATCCAGAAGTGATATAGAAATGATCTAGAAGAGTAGAGGTAGACTGAGTCGTGATGACCCACCATATAGGCCAGATGTGATCAGGTCGTCTCTCCTGGTCAGAAACAACTCAGTCAGTAATGTGGGGTTCGAGAGTGTCGTGTTACAAGCCGGAGGGCTGTGATTGTACCTTCCGCTAGTGAGGATCCAACGATCGATCATTCTGTCGTAAATGAAAAATTTACGAGTCAAGGTCACGGAGATGCTCATCAAAGAGACATCGCTCAGGTAATAATGACCTTAAATCTCTATAAAATACTTTTTCCCCTAGAGTGGTTCAAAGGCCCAAAACCAAGGGCAAAATTATTCTTCAAAGAGAAATTTTAGTTTCTATCCAATTTTTCGATAACATATATCTTTCATATTTACTGCGATATGATTACTGCTAACTCTATCCACGACTGATGCATAAATTTGTCTAACGACTCCAATATCTGTGAAATCGACTCCTCCGTAATTAAGATTCTCATTATCCTCCCCTAATAGATTGAAAACACTAACTTCCTCTCAGAAGCTGTTAAAATAGAGCAAAGCAATAAAATCTGATATTGATCTCAGGAAATAGAACTTTGTTCCTCACTACTTGCTAGGGGCTTTCGTTCCTGGAATATTTGGAAGTTTTGGAAGTATCGAAAGATGGGGAAAGATATCCTATGGGATTTTAGTCGAGAGATTGCAGGGAAGGCATTGACTTCGAAAGAAGAGAGGGTCAGGCTTAAGGTTCTTCAACTAGTCAGGATACATTCGCTCAGCACAATGAGCGAATGCCACTCAGCCACTGAATCAACCCCTCTGGGTCCCCTCTACCCTTAGCTACTCATGCATACTTCTCAAAAACTACGTGATTATTTCAAAATGCTTGAGTCTCGAGAAGAACTCTCCATATTTACTTGGGTTCGTCATTTTTTTTCTCGCTCTCTCCTTTTCTTAAATGACCAGTTTTTTCTCTAATTTGACAAGGATTTCATATTTGGATTGAAAAATGCGATATAAAATACGAGAATTGAGATAAAATATCTCAATTCACAATGTAAACAATTTTGTAAGATTTCTTGTTGATTTATAAACGTCTAAGTTGTAAATATTCGAGAAAAAATGCCCTTGGGTGTACTGAAAAAAGGAAACATGGCAATATAAATTGCGTCGAATGCAAACCCCTGTTTTGGAAAGTCGTTAATCGACATTCGATCGAAAATTCTATTAAGAGGGAGAGAAGAGGGAATTTTGAATCCCCAGAGGTTTTTACACACTTTATACACTTTTCAGGTTTTCACAAAGGGGAGTTATGGAAATATACTATGCATGCATTTTAAATGCCCATTGCCTTGCAATAATGTTTGCTTTTTGATCATTTAAAATTTTAATAATGATATGCGGAACAATTTTGTTTCAACTTTGATTCAATTTTGTTTTGTGGCAACTATCTAATCATAATTGTCTTATGATTATAGTAGTCATGGCAACCATAAATTTTGTTGTACCATATTTTACTATTTCTGTGGTTGTCACAACCATAGCATATGTTTTTTCCGTGTGTATTAAATCCATCTCCAAAGTGTAATTTGAGTCAATCATATAAAGGCATTTATCAATCTAAAAGCAATCTGTCATCCTTCCCTAAGGTGTGAAACACAGAAGGGAGAGATTTTTAAAAAAAGAGTCTATAAATATAGAATAATCCGAGCCAGACTAAAAGATATTTTATTACCAGAAAACAGGTCACTTTTAGTCTAAAAAAAAGTAGAATCAATATTGTACAAGCAGAACTGCAGAACTCGAATACGGATTTCACGAAAAGGCAGTGAAATGCTTCGGAACATAAGTATCGAATATTCAATATTGAAAATGACTTGATCATTATTAATTGAAAATCCTTTATGCTATGATGCAAATATAATTCAGTAGCAGGTATACAATTTCAAGTGTGCACTTCAATGTGAACAAACTTGTTTATTATTCATGAGGTTTCTCTTCAAAGTTACTAGTGTTTCTGTTTAGAATCTGTGAACGCACACGAAATTGAATAAAGTTACTGAAGTGAATTATATTGTGTCTAGAACAATCAAAACTGCACCCTGAATTCACGAAGCAGACAATTGTTGAATAAGCAATAATCTATCCACATATATTCTGCATTAACTTAGAAAATAAAGTCATAATGAAATTGTTATTCAAAGCAAAAGCTATATGTAATAAGATGCGTCGTCGGTTAGGGAAAAATTAGCTTTTCTCATAAAGTCATCAACTTTAGAGGTCTCTTCCCGCAACCAGTGTCAATGTGACATATCAATATTTCAACGACAGCTTGACCTTAAATTACGGAACGAGGACTCTTGAGCGAAGTGAAATCTATCGATTTTGCCTGCCTCATGGAAATTTGCTCTCTTATTTATTGCAATTTTTATGTACACACAAACACTTGAAACTTCTATCACTTGTCTTAATCATCAACGTTTTTTACCGCTTGACCTCTATCATAGAAGTATATACTTTAAATAAAATGATTACTAATAATAACAGTAATAATTCTAATCTACTGATCTATCTTTAGTTGGCCGGGACTGCCGGGTGCATTACCGTCTCCAGCTTCACCGTCTGCGGTAATTGTTTCACCAGAAACTCTATCTAGGCACAGCAGCAGTTCACCTTCGAGAACTACTCGCCAACCCCAATATGCCTTGGCTTTACCATGTTCGACACAACCGATATCAGCAGTATGCTATCCACTGGCTCCAACTTATATCGATGTCGTGGAAGACCGAAATTGGAAAAATCTTGGATGGTAAGCTTCCCATCATTTCCAAACTAATTGTTCACCAAATAATCGACATTGATAGTTTCAAATGACATAATTTCTATTAAAAAGTATAAGAGTTTCTACAGAAATGTCTAGTCTATATTCATTTTGTATAACAACATCGAAACATGAAAAAAAAGTCTTCGATTGAAATTTGTATAAACGAGAAATTTTGCAATTAAATCTTGGAAAGTATCCTGTGAAATGGTCGATTAGGGGTCACGTAAATTTCACGTGATCTGCAACGTTGTTCTGTCGCCGTCCGTTACAATTACAGTCACTTTACAGATCAAATGCACGTGTATATAGCTGAGGAGATTAGGTGTAATTGAGCCAATTCTTACAACGTAGGTATATATGTATGTGATGGAGACTATACCGGATAATGCTATACTTATTTATTGTGATTCGCGTGGGGCCACAATTTTAGATCTTTAAATAATTCGAGGCATCAATTCTAATATCATACGCGAAGTAGAAATTGAATGAATCTATCTAAAGTTAAGTTATTATATTTTCCGTAGCGATGCATTAGCGACGACCCTAAGTGCACTCTATGGAAAACTACTAGTCGTTATGGGCATTGCCTTTCCCATGGCGGAAGTAATTTCCACCTACATCCCACCATCATTCTACGAATCTTTCTACCTCTACCTGTACTTCGGAAGTATGCTATTTTTGTTCTACATGTATGTCATGATGATCAAAGATGGAAGACCGAAGCAAAGTGAGTTAAATTAGAAATTACTGAACTGAGAATTAATGATATTTCGTAATCATAATTAATTAAAAAAAATTAATTTACCATTACAGAAAAGCAAAAGGAAAAGGAAATTTCGGATTTAGACTCATCAAGATCATCAAGTGGGGCTGGAGCCGACAGTGACACGATAGACACTTCATGTGCCCACATTGCATCTCCACGTCCTGCACACCATTACGGTAGTTTTTATCTAAGGATGGGAGCTGTAGCTTTTGGGATCGGTTCGATGATTTATTCAGGCTTGGAATTTGGTCAGTACTTTGAACTGGAACGCAACACCAAATGCCATAATATAATGCTGGCCTTGACTCCGGCTACACGCATGGCCTTCATTTTTATCCAAATGTACTTCATCTTCTTAAACAACGAAGTGAGTTAGAAAACACTTTCATGAGAACTGACATCTAATTAAAAATATCTCACCCCGTTTTGCTAAATTAACATAAATTTTAGTTTATAATCAGGGTGTCTACTGACTCAATCGATTCAAATTCCAGGCGTTTTCCCGGTTTTTCAAGGCTAAATTCCTAATTTTCCAGGAAAGTAAAAACACACTTTAATGCTACTAAGGCAGGGTGACCACAAGATTCAATTTTTTAAATTCCCTGAAATTTCCCTGACTTTTCCCTAACTTTCAGACACTTTCACTTTAAATCTTTTGAAATTTAAAATCACTTCACAACATTTAATATTCGTAAAAATCTATCAAATTTACAACAACTTTTGAAATCTCTTAAAGTTCATTGAAATTTCTTGAAATTCCTGAAAACATCTTTAAATATCTTAAAATTCCATGAAATCCTTTACAATTATTATACAAAATCTTTTACAAATCATAAAAATCTAATGACATTATGTAAAATTCCCTAATGTGCATTAAAATCTCTAAAGAAAAACTCTTGAAATAAAAGATCTCACAAAATCTTTTAAAAATCAAATCTGACTTGAAATTTTTTTAATTCTATGAGGACTATTAAAATTCCTTAAAATAATTTTTAAAATGTCAAAATTACATGCAATCTTTACAAACATTTTTAAAATTTTACGAAAAACTTTATTATCCCTTAAAATACGTAAAAATCTTTCACAATTTTTGAAAACTTTTCCCCTAAAATTGTATAAAATCTTTTATAAATCATAAAAATTTTGTGAAATCGTTTAAAATTTCATGAGGAACATTTAAATTCTCTAAAATCACTTTAAAATAATAAAAATTTCTTAAAATTCTTACAAGTTTCCTAAAATCCTTTATAACTCCACGAAAATACTTAAAAATCCCTTGAAATACATAAAAAATCTTTTAAAATTTTCGAAAACTTTTCAAAATTCCCTAAAATTCCACAAAATCTTTAAAAATTCATTAAAAAATCTCATGAAAACATTTAAGATTTCATGGGGAACATTAAAATCTCTTAAAATCACTTTGAAAAATTACAATTTCTTAAAATTTTTACAAGCTTTTTGAGGTCCTTTAAAATTCCTTAGAATTCCTTACAAATTCTTTGAATTCCCTAATCTCCCTTTAAAATCTCTTAAAATCCTTTATAATTATTGAAAATGTCTTGAAATCATTAAAAACCTAGAGAATCTCAGAGAATACATGGAAATTATTTATAATCCTTCGAAATCTTTGAATAGTCTCTAAAATTTGTTAAATAAATTATAAAAGTTATATGTTTAATACTGCAAGTATTTACTCAACTACTAATCAGACTCAATTTTGAGCAACTAAGTTACTTAATCAAATTATAAAATATGAAACAATAACTGAAGTGTATTAACTTATTTCTTTGGTAGACATTATTTGCTATGACAGAAAACAAAAATATTTTATAAAAGTAGGTTCTTAAAAAAAATTTCAGGCGTATTCCCGGTTTTTCCCGGTAGTAGACACCCTGATAAAAGGTTACAATCAGAATTTCATTTTTGCAATTTCCTAATTAAATGCTCTGCTTAGAGAAACTTATATTGTTTATTATATTGTAATTGTTAAAGGAACAAAAGTAACTTTCTTCATGAGTAGTCAACTTTAATGAGTAGAAAGTGTAGGGTGGAAAGAATTAAGGGTTGCTCTAGTGAGTTCTTGCTAAACCTAATGCATTACTGGAAGCAGTATTCGTCAGTTGAGTAGCCACGATGTTTAATGAAGTAGAAAGGTGAATACCCTGAGACTATACAGGGTGTTCCCCGAATTATATTGTTCATTCTAGGGCCATTGCTAATACAGCTATGAATTTTAGGCCCTTCTTTGCCCCTTTTAATTTGTCACTTGAAATTATTCGTGATTAAAAAGAAAAATGTTTGCTAATATTTTAGCAGATGAAAGTTTATCGGCATCGAGTAGTGGCTCGATTTGGACTGATGCACATGATTGGAACAAATCTCTCTGTCTGGCTTAATGTTCTCGTGCAAGAAACGAAACACGAGATTTTAACATTCTACAATCCTGAGAACAATTCATTAAGGATCTCTCATCGATTAGGTAAGCTAAGCCTTACGAAGCCAAGTGAAATTTGGTAAAATCTTATACTATAATGTCTGTTCATAAGGATCAAAAGGAAGCCTTCACATTGGTCATAGTCATGGACATCATGTGGACCACTTAAGATTACCAAGAGGCCTAAAAGGACCTCACCATATGTTCGAGTGCAGAAGAGACAATATTATGGGATTGCTCGTCCAAGACGCAAGTCCCTTCCTATTTCCTTGCACCATAGAATATAGTTTGATTTGCGCTGCCATTTTGTACGTAATGTGGAAGAACATAGCAAAGCCGCAAAGCAAGTCAAATCTGGGGATTCCTCCTAGACATCATGCTCATGCTTACAGGTAATGAAAACTATCTGAAATAAGTAGCATACCTAATGTTAATAAATAATCCTGATATAATAATAGTCTACAATTACTAATTCATAATTTTTTATATTTAAACAGGAGGTCACCCTACCACTACAGCGTCGATTGCGCTCAAGCCCACAAGGGACTCTTCTTTGGAATTCTAATTCTCGTCATGACCATTATTTCCCTAATCCTCTTTTTCGTCCTGATCGCTCGTCCAGAACACGTGAATTTTGCAGTTTCGGAAGTAAACATCTGCGAACTAACCCTCTACGGATTCTCAACCCTAGCAACCCTAGTTGGAATGTTCCAGTTACGAAAATTGCGTTACGATGGAAGTAGAAATCTGGAGTTGGACAACATTCTCCTAGTCGGAGCCCAAACTGGAATGTTCATCTACTCTACTTTTACTATTATTGGTAGTCACTTCACCCTCGAAAGGGACACTGTCCTAATTTTAGTAACTGCACTAGCTAGTGTCATTCAAACCACTTGTCAAACCATTTTCATTCTCGACGCCTCCAGGAGAACAGTCGCCACCGCTGAGCAAATTCGTCGAAAACCAGGAAGGCAAATCGTGACATTCCTTCTGGTAACAAATCTTGCAATGTGGGCGGTAAACACTCTTGAAAAATCGAGAGCTGAATCACATCCAGTACAGCTTCACTTTTACGGTCTTTGGGCTTGGACCATTATTACTCATGTGTCCATGCCACTAGCTATTTTTTACAGATTTCACAGCACTGTTTGCCTCTGTGAAATTTGGAAAAGAGCTTACAAGGTGAAACCGACTTATATGTGACGTAAGGGGTCTTCCCAGGGAAATTCGAAACGTAAGGAAATACAACGTCCAAGGAATTTGCCACTTAGGCAGATGGACTCTATTATTGAACACGATCCCATGTACTTCATCTGATCGCTCGCGCTCGAGAAAATCCAATTTCGATTGGTGTGTGATGTTTTAGCGTCTCCTTCTGAGACAGATTTTAGGGGCTTGATGTTGTAAATGCAGCTGAAATAATGAGGTAGATTAGAGTAAAGGGAAATTGGTTCGAACAAGGATTTTTAAATGTTTAGAAAACGATTGTAGAATTAGCATTTTAAGGTAGTTTAAAGATGAGATAGACATCTTTTAATTTACTAAGAAAATTTCGTTGTATCAGAGGATGAATTTAAACTGATAATTTTAGGGAATTCTCTAAAAATTGAACTATTCATTTGAAATTATTTTAAACAAATGTGAATTTTAGAAGGAGAAATAAAATGATATGTTATCTGTGATATATTTTTAGAAAGCACATAGATTTTATGGTATTATTCTCGTAATGACTTCATTGACATTTTGATAACCATCAACATTCACTATTTCCTATTTATATAATAGAAAGTTAGACTGCACAATAATAACAATAATTAGTATTTTTTAAGAAGAATAGAAAAATAGCTTTTATTCTAGGATATAGCGTAAAAAAATCTATGAAATTTTACTTCTTTTTCTGTAGAATTTTTTTAAAAATGAATATCCAAAGAAATTGCATAAGATTTTTTTACGTGAAGCTAAAACAACTGAAATTTGAAAATCAGGGTAATAAAAAATACTGAATTTTCAAATTTCCCTGGAAAATTACATTTCTGACAAATAAAAGTCTAACATTAAAGGAAGCAATCTTAATAAAAAATAACTTTCTCCAGGAAGTAATATAAATATTTTTGAAGTATTTTTTACATCACTTATGTACACCCTGTGAAAATATTTGTCTACAAAAATATTCTTTAATAAGTATTCAAAGTATTGTCACAAGAAATCGGTAAAACGCAATTTACCTTGAAGAAAAGAAGAGTGGACCACTTAAAAAAAAATACCACTTGATCAGCTGCATTTACATCACTAACAATACCTAGTAATAATGCTTCATAATCCCATAGATATGCAGTTCATTACCTCGAGTTCTGCCAATGACAGAAAAAAATTCAAAGACAGGGTCTCCAGTTGTTTTTAGAAATAGATAAAAAAAAAAGTAGAGCACTTGAACTAGGCACAAGACTTTTCATTCAACACTGGAAATAAATATTTGCACAATAGTTTAAAAAGAGTTCCGAGGCCTAGATTTTTTAGCCGCCCAAGTATAAAAAGATTACTAGAGTTTTTATATAAAAATGAATAATGCATAAAAGTATCTCATTTTTATATACATATATCTATCATAATCTATTTTTTACCTGGACGAATACAAATTGTGAGACTTTATATCGAATTATAAAACAATTGGGATCAACGTAGCCACTTAGTTCGACATTGCGGGTTTATATTGACTTGAGTACAATTTTACACCGAGTTAGTTGAACAAAATAGTTTCGATACGATTTTCTATGGAAATTAGTTACTAGGATGTTGTGTACAATAAATTCTCGAGTTTGAACGTGCACTACGTATTAAAAATGTGATTGCGATAGAGCGTACGTTTAGAAACAAAAATTTGGACTGACCCAAAAAAAAGTTTATTATTAAATACTAAGTTTACTGAATCACAATTGCATCTCCAAAGATTATAATTGACTCAATAAACTGTAAGGGAAATTATTTTATTGAGTAAAAGGAACTTTTTTCTGAATGTATGTAAACTTGTAGAGAATGCACTCTTATCACGTTGCTCTTCAAACACCTTATAGCTCGAACACATTCACGGACATCCGTCTTCCAAATAGTACAAAACTTCTGAGTTACCATATTTTTACATGTTACGTGAGTGAAGAAAAAAAGTTTCCATAAAATTGTCCTGTTTTGCTATATCAAAGTTTTCTCAATATAAAATTCAAAATCACCAAGGATCTTTCCATAAAAATTCGGATTTATGTATTTTTTACAAATTTTCATAAACTGGATACTTTTTTCGAAACTCGTAAATCACTCTAAACTTCAATTCAACGCACAATTTGTTAATTCTTCAACGCACAAGAACATTAAATGCGTGATTAGATGTATGCTTGTAGATATGTAAATTGATTTCTACTGCTCTGGGGCTAACTATCACTTGGTGAATGGTTATAATCTTTTAATCAAGGAAAATTGATTTGAAAGGATACTTTTGGATCCTTGTCTATATTAAAAGATACATATCAACATTGGATGTTAAATTTTAATCAGAATATTTAAATAAACATTACGTCATTTGTTGGTCTATATGAAACTTCATCAAATTTCAAATTTCTTCTCAAACAATCTATTTCGAACTAAAATTTTGACCTGAAACCGAGTTCAATAGAAGCCGCAGATTTATTGCGATAATTTCTAGGAAGAGTCGCCCATGAGAAGTATGTATTTATAGCGATTGCGGGATTTCAACACGAGTGTAGGAGAAAATATAATGTGGTATTTCAGCTTTCCAGTACACGAGACAAGAAAAATAAAACGTAGAAATATTTCTGACAAGAAAATATTTTCAGAAATTCCTTCCTATTTTATGGAAACCTTTATCTATTATATTTCTCATATAATTTTTGACTTTCAATATTAAATCAAATTTTAAATATTTAAATGTTCAGAAACTAATTTCTACTTTTTATTTGCCTTTCCTAGCAATGCTGCAATCGTTGTAAAAGTGGAAAGATGAGAAAAGTACAATGGCTAATCATATCATTAAGCCTTCAATGAGTCCGTCACGAGTCTTGTCCGAACTCAGAAAAATGAAAGGGAATCAAAATCGATTAATGTCGAAGAGAACGATCAGAAGCGATTAAACGATCGATTTGAGTTGTAAGATGTAATGCTCAACAGGCGGTATTATTAAAAAAAATGTTAGAGAGAGGAAGCGAAATAGTCAAGTACATTACCTATATTGATTTGAGCGGCTGAGAGTGTGTCCGTGTTCGACTGAGCGCAAGCGAGTGAAATAGTGAGATATCTTTTTACCTTAGGATCCCCTAGAAAACAAAAGAAAAAATTCATGTTTGTATAATTAAGGACGTTTTTAATATATATTCGATATCATCGCTACTGCGACTTTATCGATCGAACGAGCTGTCAGATGTAAGATAGTTGACTTTAGGGATAAGACAATTGTAAATATGAAAAAGATACTTTCAGTGTTTCTAGACTAGTCGTGTCGACATGTTTTTCCCTATGCTTATTATTATTACTATTATTATATATGAAATATATATATATATATATATATATATACAACACACATATATAAAAATCAATATATTTATTATTGCGTTGTTCTATTGTAATATTTATTGTAATATTAGATGCTATTTAAGGACATACGCCTCGACTGTCAGTATAACAGCGTAACTCGTGTCTCGATTTGTCAACTTTTTACTCATTTTTTATATAAAATAATCTCAAATGAGAGTAAAGTATTTATTGTTAATTTCTTTGAGATTTTGATAATAGATTTTAGTAAAAACTCGTTTACTAAAAGTTATTAAGCGAGTAAAATATTACTTTTAAAAATAGTATATAGTTTAATTTCTGGAAATCAATGTTGACACGAGTGCTTTTTAAAAACATCAGTTCGCAAATGAAGCTCTATGTCACGTCTCTGTGCTGTACTTTTTCTATGTCCGCATACTCTAGTTCCTACGCAATATTTGTACCCTTTATACTATTTGTACCTTACAAATTGCAATACACTCGTCTGCAATAATCGGCAAAATTCTCCACTATCGATTTTTACTACCCTTTTTGTTTTCTATTTTACATTATAAATTTTTAATTTACAATTTAATTTACTAATTGGAAATCATTATGATAAATAAGCGCAAAAGAGGAGATAATTGGTTATATAATTTCAAAATTAATGCTGAAACGCATGCATGTGTAATAATTAACTACCTTGGTCTTCAAAGAAAACAAGCAATACTCAAACACAATGATCATTATAATGGTTATGTAATTATCGTAATTAATGCAGAACATGAGGAAATTATTCAACTGAACAAAATATATTTTCCATGCAGAAAGACATAAGACATTTGCATTCAACAGTAGACGAGATCCAATGACCTTTCATTTCAGAGTAGACTTCGTTTAACGGTATTAAGAGTAACCTTTCACGAGTCCAAGGTCAACTGGCAAGAAGCCCATAAATCTGGTCTTTCGGAAGTAAATCTATTAAAGCTTTCACTTTCAAAAGTACATCACTATAAAAACTTTGATCTCAAAAATTGTGATTAACATTAATATAATATCAAAAAGAAGACCAAATAAATAGCAAGTATAATCAAAATAAAAGTCAAGGTAATGTTTATATCTCTAAACTACATATCGGCCAATTTACGTACACGTTGAATATTATTTATCGATCGTTTACTTTAAATATAGAAAATAATAAATTTGATTACTGCAAAAACCACAAAAATCTAGGTATTCCAATTTTTCTTTTTTTAAGATAAAAGGTACATATTTTGAAAGAACTTCTGTAACGAGAATTTGAGAGGAGTAAAAAAAGACTGAATCTCTAAAAAGTAGAGCAGTTTTATGGCACTCGACCTGGATCAACCCTCGCGGGAAATATACGAACTTCTGTTTTTTGCGTCAAGCTTCATAGAGAAGGGTCTATCATTAGACACATCATAAACTTGATGTGATTCGCAGAGAGTAAATTCCATGGAAGAGATACATTTGCTTGAAGTACATTTTTATGCGTGCCCATATAGACACCATAATATGTATATAAATAGTGGTAACGTGTTATGTGTACCTGTAATGCGTATTACATAACCGAGCGTGTGAACGAACTGACCCCTAATGCACTTGCTATAATTATGTTTATATACTCCTAGGTAGGTGGGTGTGTAATTTAAACTACGTATTTATGCTGTTTCATCATTGAAATGTCTTACGACGTAATCATTGGTATCATCTGCTCTCAAATTACTTTCTCTGGTTAGATTGCTTTATCAGATAGAGTTTTGCTCAAAAATCTGAAAGTATGTTTTTATCTGGTACTTGATGAGGTCGAAGTTTACGATATTGGGTTCGAAAGATAGATTCCATGTATTTATAATGAAAGCTAAATGAACAAGTATGTTGTGGACGAAGTTTTTTAAAATTCCCTCACCAATTAAGGGGCTGTCTTTAAATTATGTAAGGTCTTTAGATGGGGGGGGGGGTAAGCATTTTTCTATGCTGACCTTACGTGGGGGGTACGTGGACAAAAAACTTTCTCACGTAAGATTTTTCCATTTTGAAAATCACTGAAAATCAAATTTGTATATAAGAGGTATTTTAAAAAAATAACAAAATGTTATATTTAATATAATTTTTTAATCTCTCCTTTATAGTAAAAAATGTTCTTTTGAAAAGAGTCGACGTTTTTATATTGTCTCACACGACAACATTATAATATTTAACATTATTTGCCAAAATAGTGGAAATAGAGGACTGGCTATGATCCCTGAAATTTCCTTATAAATTTTATAAATTTTTTCTTATAAGAAAAAATTTATTTAAAAAAAATTACGTAAGAAAAGGGAGGGGGGGTATCAAAACTTATAGACCCTTACAGAGGGGGGTACGTGGGTCAAAATTCCAGAAAACAGCCTTACGTAATTTAAGGACGGCCCCTTACTTCCCAATTTCAATAAAATATACGACAATTAAAATGAGGTAACCGAGAAGGGTTTTATGTAGGGGTACTTTACAAATAGGAGATTTTTTTTGTTTTTGTCAGCGAGACAAATTAATCGGTATTCAAACCACTTGTCGCAGCAGTTGAAAGTGAAGCGGCTGGCAGGGTTGTAAAAAGAAAGGAGAAAAATAATTTCATACTAGGGTAGGAAGTCCTTGACGATAACGTACTGCATCTATCTGAGTCTGGGGGTCGTTTAGTCGTGCCACGCAGTCTGTAGTTCTTACTCAACCAGTCTCTATAATTATGGGGTAGATCTAAGGGTTTCTCCCCACCAGGGATTGCCCCGTTGAAGGGTGAATTCTTAGTAAGATACCCGAGAAGCTAAAACTTAAGCTATACAATCTGCGGAAGTCTAACTACAAAGTTCAAAGATCAAGGGATATTCACAGAAATTCTGTTTAATATTCGATTTGGCTATGTATTTAAATTTTATTATTATTAAAAATATTTTGTGAACAATAACTATTGAAGTATGTTGGATCATTAACGTCAAGGTTTTAATTAGCTTTTAGTAGTACGGTAAGTTGAAGTACTAAATATTATGCAAAAATATTTATGATTGGATTGACGTCGTTGTTAACTGGGATAGATAACTTTTTATCAGTTCAATGTCAGAACGATAATGTGAAATATAAAAGCATTAAACATGTGTAAAGCAGATTTTTATTACTTTTTATTAATTGAGTGAAAATATTTTATTTCTTACGAAAACTATGGAGAAAAAATTATGCTGCTTATAAATATTAGATTATATTAGTTATAAAATATCTTTGGGGTATGTGCAATTTTTCACTTTTCGTTTTTAATTTTTGGTTTTGGTGTGTAAATTAAAATTTTTAATTTTTAATGAAAATAGAGGGAATAGAGGAAAATTTGCCAAAATAGTGGAAATAGAGGACCGGTTATGATCCCTCAAATTTCCTTATTTTCCTGGAAATTTGTTTATATTATTTTAAATAATTGAAATTAGAAAAAATAAAATAGCAGAGCCGCTTATTATGCTCAATATATATCTAATATAATCATATGCATGTTTTCCTTTTTATCAAATGGCTTTTCCTTATCGCAATGATAATTATGAGGAAAAAAGAAAAGCAGTATCTAAATAATTTAGACGTAAGGAGTATATATAGCGCTCAATTTTTAGAACTGAAGCATTTAACTATTTGTATCTTTGTTGAAGTATAAAGCTGTGTATTCACATATTATTCAAAATGCAGTCAAATTTGCTGTCATTCATCTTCTCCATCTTAATGCTACTTTGCATTAATTACTTCCTATCAGGTATGTTATTCTTCTATATATTTTTAATTATTCTAGTTATTTAGAGTCCTTTAAAGAAGATTTTTCTAGATAAACAGACAAATCCTACTCATGTCCTCGTTTCATAGAAATTCTGCATTTTTTCTTTGGGAAATTATTATAATTAATTTTATTATTTAAATAAAGTTAAAAATCTTTAAAATCTTTTTGGGGTTTCAAATATATGTTAAAAAATTATTTCAATCAACTCAATCAATTTTTTTGTTTAACTTTTTTTTCAGTGGAAGCGCAAACGACTACAACTGCTCCAGACAGTTCAAGTCCAGGATTATTCGGCTTAATCAGGAATATTCTTTCCTACGTTACGTCCTTTATCTTTTAATATACTGTATTCATGAAACAGTTTCAAATAAGTATTACAGAAGCCGGACAACAACGAAAAGTTGACTCTAATCCATTTACAAGAACTATGGAATGAAATAACCATTCAATTAAAAAAAAATACAATAGGTTCTATTCGTATCGAATTATAAACAAAAAATGTAAATTTCACCTGATGTTATCTGATATAACTTATAAATCCTAATAGACATCGAATTGAGTCATTTACTTGAAAAGGAGAGATTTTTATTAATTATCTTTCCATACCAAAATAAATGGACCCCTCCAGAATATTATAAACGTTAACTCAATCCTGGTCCTCAATTATATATCGAAATAATCGTACAACTTTTCACCCGTTGTTTCTAAACTGCAATAATCGTCACACTTTGAGTATAGAAAAGGGAGGAAAAACGTGTCATTCACACTAAAGCGAGCAGCCTGCCAGGAAAATTGCCAGCAGCATTATGCTAAAATCTCATACATCTGTGCTTATGAGGGGTTCGAGCCCATCACTAGAACTGAACGCCAACTCGGGGGTGACTACCCCACGGCACGTAAAAGCGACTGCGGCCGGTATTGATCGTCTTCCCCATAACATGGGGGTTGTTCTCACCCCCATGAATTGCCGCCATTACAGCCATATAGCAATGGTTCTCGTACGGGGGTGCGAGGCAACCCCATTTTACGGGGGTTACTTTAACCGCTCTTCTCGCGCATGCTTCTCTCTCATGTTTACATCGAGACTCGAGGACCTACGCACGGCGGACTGCAGCACGCGCTTTTTGATTCTCGTCCAAAGAGTGGACGTCCAGTGCCTATCGTCGATTTGCAAGAATCTGCCATATCATAAATAATTTAATTATTCCACGCGGCGATTGCGCCCTGCTCACGGAGCCATTACGAAGCTCACTCCTGGACACGAGGTCGTCGTGCTCAACTCGACGCGAATCGCGATTCTGATCGAATTTTATCATATCATCGATGAAGGACGTCGGATAACTGACCCTTTACAATCCCTGGGATACGTCCTTTTTTTTATTATTAAGAAGGTGAGTAAATTTTCTGTGAAAAAACATACTTGGATTACCGGCATGCCCAATCTGCGAATCTCGTGGGTGCACGCGGGCGCAAAACAAACCCGCTATGTTTGTGTTTTGTTCAACTTTTGTTTTGGTACTCAACTTTTCAGTTTTTTTTTACCTTTGGCTGAATGATTGAAAAGTTCTGAACGTTCAAATGAACGAATTTTTGTATTGATTGTATTTGTAACTATAAAAAATTTTTAAATATTGATTCATTTACATTGAAAATAATAAAGAATTAAATAAACTTGTAATTCTGATTGTTATATTTAGTTGGCACAATATTTCTGGATAAAATATAATTTTAAAAAAATATTTCGTTCATTTGAACGTTCGAAACTCTATTCACATTTGGCAGATTTGTTTGGCTAATTATTCATTTTGAAATTTGATTATTGAATGCGCTGTGCTTTGTGAGGATTTACACAATTTAATTCAGTGTTGTTAATGTTCCTTGCCTGCACAAAAGTTCGTATTTTTTTTATATTGGATGTTTAAAGAAAAATGGATAAATCCTATGGAAAAATAATAGAATTAAATTAGAATTCCATCGATTCTGCCACTTTTGATTAAAGTCAATTATAAATTGCCTTCGTCGAAAGATGGATCGACAGGCTTTGATCCCCTCCTGAAAAGCTGCAATTATCCCTAAACTAAAGCTTGTAGAATATGAACTCGTGTGTAAATTTACCAGTAAGTGGATGAGATTCGCTTGAAAAAAGTAAGAAATTTAATCCCTCTGGAGACGAGTGTCTTATCTTAGATATTGAGTAACGCTTCGAATGTTTGACTTGGCGATGAAGCGTCGCAAAATCTGGGACGGAAGCCAATTTTATGAGATTTTTGGCTTGGCTCCCGTTTCCTTTCCAATGCAGAGCTTGGTGTACTTTACTCGACGCGACCGGCAGCCGGCTTTCCAATGAAATTTCCGCGAGAGCTTTATCGATTTCGTGCGTGGCGAGAGAATATCTATGTGCAACAGGCACGACTCTTGTCCTTCGCAATTTGATACAATGTAGGCTGCCTCTCCATAATATTACACAACACTCGCATGATTACAAAATTTGGGGTTCTTTGTGTTTATCTCAATGAATATGCAAAATTAAAGAAAATGTTTCAAACAAAAGTTGTAGATCACATCGAAATACACATTCATAAACAAATATTGATGGAAGTACACTGATTTTCAGTGACTCTACTGATTTCCAGTATATTTTGCAATAATTAAAATCCCGAGAAAAGATTCACTAAAAATAAGTGGAATTTGACTGGGAATCAGTGAAATTTCACTGATTTTTCACTGATTCAAGTTTAGCGAGAAAGGTAGATGAATGTATCCTCAAATTTATTTTCCTTTAAACTATTTTACAGGAGAAATTTGCAAGTAATTCTTTTGCTTATTACGAAATCAATTTTTAAAAACAGATATTATTTTAAACCAAAACTCATTACAAAAATCCCTACCAAAATTCTTATAAAAACTGCATGAGATTTTACATTTTACTTTTGTGGCAATTTCCATGTGGAAATAATTAATCCCCCTTGATAAATCGATCATAAAGCTGCGTGAAGTCTCGTTTTTGATTGGCCAGTTTGGCCAGAATGCTCGTTCGAATCTGAACGAGCAGCCGTTCGCCATGGCATTGAACTATAGCTCTCTGCAGGACGAGGGACAAAGTATGGCTATGGGGGTGGAAAACGAAGGGAGTTTGCGAAGAGGGGGTTGGTGGCAAGGGGAACCGACGCTCAGAGGCTCGAGGGGTTGCCAAGCATCGCGACGCTCAAATTCATGAGCTTTTTCTTTCGCGCCTTTCAACCCGAGACGTTGGTTAGGTCAAAGACTAGTGAACCAAGTTTCTCGTAATTAAAATTGTGTTTGAAAAACTGACGCGCGTCGTTGGATGAAAAGTGAAAATTCAATTTTCCATCTACGTGACGCTTTCAATGCTTTCATGACACCAAACTTCAAGTGGAGAAATTCAAAACAAAGAACGCGCTTTCGATTCAAATAAAAGACTTCTCTTCTCGTGATAAATGCTACGTTTAATAAAACAATGAGTGATACAATTTTAAACAAGATGGTATATAAAGACTTTTTTTGAAGATCTTGAAGAGTTATTAAGTGACTAATTTTCGAGAATAGGAACTTATTGAGAAGTGAAATTTTCATATAAAAAAACTTAATTTACAATTTTTTAAGTACTTTTTTTTTTATAAATTAGAGGATATTAATAGAAGGTCTCGCTCACAATTGAATTATGTGTGAGTGCATTAAATTCTCAAGGAAGCATGAACTCCGACCGTGCGACTCTGACTTGAGAGAAAGGATTCTGTGAAGAAAGATCAAATACTCATCGTGAACAGTGAGGCGATTATTCCCTCGCGAGTTGCCGGGAAGTCCGCGTGTGTTTCAAATAGAATTGATAATATAAACTGTACTTATAAAGAATAAAATCTAAAAAAGGACAAGGAAATTAGTATCCCTGTTAGGAATGTAATTTTTAACTTCATTGAGAGTAGATAGTGATTTCCATAAAACTGTTAAATTCATCATCTAAAAGTGCTTGATAAACTGAGAAAATAGAGTGACTGAAAACAAATTCACAATGCAGGTGAGAATATTTAATATAATTCCATTTATTTTATTTACTTTCGATTTAATTTAAGACTAATTTACATTATTTAAATTTAGTTTTGTTTTGATTTATACCAATATCAAAAAACAGTAAAGAAATCATTGGATCAATAATTTATTATTGAATATACACATCTTTCTTTACATTTTTGTTTATTTGTTTATTTATTTATATAGTGGAAAGTATGAAATAAGATAGAAAGAGAAAGTTGAAGATATAGACTATATACTCGTGAAAAATACTAATATTTAATTTATAACTGATCTAAATCATAAGTTAAAATAGAGAGTAAGCACTCTTTGGAAACAGTGAGAGGAAGACTCACTTCTGCTGCTATATTTAGTTACTTTCACTGATTGGCGAGGAGCCAGACGAGAGAAGACTGCACTGCAATGCATTGATCTGGTTTTGAAATGTTTATTTACCTGAGTATACCGATATGCAACAAAAACATAGTCACGTGGATCGAAAGTTCAACAGCTTTAGACATACCTGTATCAAGACATATCAGGGCCCCAATCAATAATACAAAAATAATCCAATCCATGTATAATAAGCTAATGAAAAGGGATCTAAAGCAAAGCAATTCAACTATATAATGAATAGTCCTTAGTTCAAGAATTGTTTGATTTTTGTTTTAGACACCTTCCCATTTTGACCAGCCTCTTTCACTTTTGGGTGAGTTGCCTTCATGTTGTATATTTGAAGGAAATAATTTGAAAATAATGCCTAACCTGTGAATAAATTGTAAAAAATTGTGCAGAATGTATAACAGAATTGTATATAAAACTGTTCAATATTGTACAAAATTATTCCAAAAATATGTGTACTAACAAAAGTGGAAAAGTGGACTTTTATTTCTTCCAAGGGAAATTATTGATTGGATTTTTAAAGGGAGAAGTATCGTCTTAGGATAAACAAATTTGACCTTAAGACTTCCCCTCAATATCAATAATCCTGATACCTTTAGTATTCCTCACCTTGAGACGGTAGGCACGGCTAAAGCAGGTCATTACCTCGAGAGGTTATACCCTAGTGAGGTTGCTGAATGAATAGGCCAATGCCAAGATCGTTTAGATACTTCCTAATCGAATTCCCGAATTGCTATTCCATTTTTGTGGATAATGTCTACAAAGAACGGTATTTATATCATAATTTCATTGCAATGTCCCTTAAACATTTCCTCTGGAACTTATTAAGAACAGGAAAATAATAAATTAATTGATAGACATGAAAGAAAAAAAATTTTTAAAAAATGAAGAAAAAATTAGAGGAAAATTTAAAAAAAACTTATCAAATTCCTTCAAATTGGAACTTTATCAACGAAAATAGCAGGATTTACAATTGCGAAAAATGTGTTCAGAGCGTCTGTTGACTAATTGAAATGACAAAATCAGTCATTTTCTTTTATGTGTGAATCAATGATTACATTGGGTTGAAGTTTCAGACGTCTGATCTGACGAAAATTTTAATTTTTTTTACATTTATTAAATTAAGAATATAAAAAAAAAATACCCATAATCATTTTATTTTTATTGAATTACTAGTAGAAATTTACTCGGCGTTGCCCGGGTTTTTATTATAAGAAGTTTGAAGGGATTTTATAGAGATTTTAAGAGATTTCAGGGAATTTCAAGATATATTAATGAACTTCAAAGGATTTTTAAAAGAATTTATAACAGTTTAATGATTTTCAAAAGTTTTCACAAGATTTCAAGGGATTTTTTTAAAAGTATGAAAAAGTTATCAAAAGGGCGTGTCGAGATTACTACAAATTTCTATAGATTTCACAAGATTTTAGTGATAAGTGATTGTAAGGAATTTCAATGGATTTTAATTTAAGAGTTTAAAGATTTTTTAAAGTTTTCAAAACATTTTAAGTGATTTTAAGAAATTTTAAGGCATTTATTTTAATGTGGAGGAGTAAACCAAATGAAATCCTTTAAAATTACTTGAAATTCTTTAAAAACTTTTAAATCTTCTTTAAATGTCTTCAAATATCTTGAAATTTCTTAAAATTCCTTAAAGAGCTTCTTAAATTCCAAAAATCAATCGAAATCTCTTAGCCTTGAAATTCTTTAAAATTACTATATAAATCTCTTGAAATCCCTCAAAAATTCTCAAAAATCTTTTGTAATTCCACTGGGAACAGTGGAAACTTGTTTTTTATTATTATTATTTTAATAAATATAAAAAACCGTCAGTCTAGACATCTGAATCTTCAACCTAATTATGATTACTATAGAGTTCACCAGAAGTACCAGAGATTAACAAAATGTTAAACCAGTAAAATGTGTAGTAAAAAATGCTGGTCATTTTTACCAGAAATTCTTGTTTCAATTATCAGAAAAACTGATTACAATAATCAGAAGATGACCAGAAACTTATAATACTTTTAACTAGAATTGATAATAATTATAAAGGCATAATTAATATTATTCTCTGATTAGAATACCAGAATTCTCGTTATTCTCAGAATGTCTTCTGGGTAATAATCACATGTCCCTAACACATTACGAATCACTCATATTAATTAATCTTCTCCCCCAAAAATAATTACCCTATCATAAAAATAGATAAGATCACCCCTAATTTGAAATCACTTCCTGGACTTTCAAGAACTAAAAATGCAAGTGGTGATCGATGGAAGTTCGACGCCGGCGCTGGGATGTTCACAGGTGGTCAGACGCTCCACGCAGTCTGACCGTTCTTTCCCGTACGAGCGCTTCGCGAGGTTTCAGGGTCTTCGACCGCGGTCCCACCATTGAATTAGGGGTCACTTCCGGTTTTCGTTTGTTATGACGGCGGAAGGAATTAGCGCGATGTAACTCGCCAATTAGTTCCAACCTGACATTCTTAATTTTTGAAAAATTGTGTCCTGAGATGAAATAGTATAATAAATTTGTGTATCATTCTAGCCATTCATTACTATACGGACAGAGTAAAGATCGCGTGTAATAAAGAAGTGAATCAATGCACCTGAACGTCCTTAACCTCCAAATGAAAACTTCCGGTTTCGGAACCATGCCATTCAACCCCTAACATGTCGGTAAATAAGGGCTCGACAGAGTGCCTACGATTTGTCTTATCGCCACGAGTCCTGCTACCAACGGAACATAACTTTCCTAACGTAACCTAACCCAACCTAACGCAGAAAATATTAGCCCTTAACCGGCAGTGATAAAACCACGGTGTGGTCGGACATTACGTGATAATCGTGACCCACTGGCGACTAGTGTCGGCTACTCTATTATTCAGGTATCTTTTATAGATTGAAATTGAGACTGAAAGTTCATTTCTATCTGAAGGTTGTCCGCCCCGGCATTTTTCCGATTCAGTTACGCCTTTCCCAGGCATGGTTGGAAGCTGGCGTCAATACTGGGGTAGAATTCTTCATGCTTTATTATTATCTTTTCTTACGAATAATTAAGTTTATGCTCTTTAAAAATACTTCTGCTTGGAACGATTTTTTAATAGAAACCTTTAGAAAATAATGACTTATCTGAGGAAAGTAATCGTATTTTTTAATAAACATGACCCAGTTTACGTCCACAACTAATTCTGAAAATTATGTCTTCTTCACACCCAGAAAACAGTTTCTTTGAATCAAAGAAACTTTATTTAAATCAAAAAAATCATAGTATTGATATACGGTCAAAGAAACTTCGTTTAAATCAAACAAAATTATTTTAAAAGAAGGAAAGTTTTCTTTAACATAAAGAAATTTTAAATTTGAGTTATGAAAATAAAAGTTTTGATTTAAAACAAGTTTTTTTTTGAGTGTGCACCTCTATATATGACACTGATTATTTTTTTTAAATTAGTTTTTCTCCATCTAAAATACACCCAGAGAAAAAGTTTGCTTAAATCAAATA
>UCOK01008886.1:0-37818 GCA_900474325.1 Synergus umbraculus
AAATTATAGCGGTTTTGATTTTGCGTGAAAAAAGTACCCTTAGTGTGACGATAAATGTTTTGTAGACAGTTTTCACCGTCTACGACCCTCCTCCGCAAACCGAAATTTAGATTTAACGCTATTTTTTAATAGCTTCAAGTGCTACCCTTTCAACCCCCTAGGTAGTAAGTTATAGCGGTTTTGGTTTTGGGGGAGAAATAACCGTCAGCGAGTGTATAAATGATCTACTTTAACATTAGAATACATTTAAGTTAGAAAAAAAAAAAAAAAACCGTCACATTAGACGTCTCATACTTCAGCCCGATTTTATCGATGCGTAAATTTCTTCATTCGAGGAAGTATATATTTTAAGGCAACTTTGTGCGTTGAGACTGAATTTAAAGTTGCTTTGTATACAATGAACAACAAAGTAAACTCTTTTCAATAGTAATTAAAAATACTAGTATTCACGGAGAAAAATGGATAGTCAGCTTGAATATCTAGATGGTCAGTCTGACTATATTTGAGTGTCAACTATGGGACAACCCTCCAGATAGTGTAGTCTACTATCTATGTATGAAGTGTAAAAAATTGGATAATCAAGTTCACTATCCCGGATAGTAAACTTGATTATTCTGGATAGTAAAATTCCTAACCTCTAGAGAAATCATATGCTGTCATATACTGAAATATGATGCGCAAGAAGAAACGGAAACGGTTAAAGTTTAATTGAAAATAAAACGATGTGTATTTTAATAATTAAGGATTTTCTAGCCAATAATTTGATAATATAATTTTATATTGTTTCAAATTCTCTTCAAATTCTTTCGGACATCTTTATATCTTTGAAATCTTTTAAATTCCCTAGAATCACATGAAATTTCTTGAAACTCTCTTAAATTCCTTAAAATCACTTAAAATCTCTTTAAATTCACTCAAATCTCATAAAGTCCTTTACTATATCTTACAATAGCTTAATCTTGTGAAAACTCTAGAAAATCCTTACATTTTTTGGAAATCCATTTAAATCCCCTAGAATCGCATAAAATTTCTTGAAATTTACCTAAATTCATTCAAATCATGAGCAATATTTTATAAATCCTCTAAAATTCTTTAATATGAGCTATTTTTAAATTCCTAAAAAATTTCTTACAATTATTTATTGTTTCTAACTTTCTATTATAATTAATACCTCTTTTTTATAATAGGCCTTTTGTTTTCAGAAAATTTTATTACTTTAATATAATCAAATATTGTGAACAATGATTCCGCATAATAGTTTTTTAATCCTGACAAGGCCCTAGCCAGTTTTCCTTAAGTAGGACAATATTCTACCTAAGCGTTACAAGCCTTGCCTAGGCCTTGCCAGTTAACCTGGATAGGATCACATCAGAAATAAGGAAAACTGACCAAGACCCTGTCAGAACCCCATCACAAATTCTGCACGGGAAGGATTAACTGCTATAAGAAATCCTTTCAGAAACATTATACATTGTAAAAATATCTGTTTATAATTACTTCCATGTTTCAGAACGTGAAGACTTTTAACAATTTCTGAAAGGATTTTACTCGTAAAATTTTAATACTTTGTTTTCCTTAATGAGCCATTTGTAGTAAAAATGTGTATCTGTTTATTTTTTATTTCTTTAATTGTCATTCTAGCACCAAGGCGATGAATTACACTATAAAGTATAAACGCTCACTGTAAGCAAATGTAAACGCGAATCACGTAAACCGGTTTATAAACAAATCTTCGGCAGACAGTGAAATTGTCGAGTCTGTATAGTGTAATATCAACTCTTTCATATTTTTACCTAATATGCGGATAATAGGACAAAATTATCTCACGCTTTATTGATTCTTAACTTTAACTACACATTCAAAACCCAGAGAAATGGTCTCTTCTCTTGCAAAAGACCACATTCTTCTGCATGATGTTAAAATGCAAAAATCCTCGAAAACTAGTTTTCTGGTTACATGTTGCGAAATCTGTTATGCAACAGCTTTACTATTGGTACTCAAAGATTCGATTAACAATAAAAAAAGGAATTAACTAGACTTACGTAATTCTTTTGCAAAATTCGGTCAAGAATTCGCCTTTCACATTCTGTGTTAAAAATTACGCACGATGATGGTAGAGTTGCAAACGCATCTCGCATTTCTTATATGATTATAATGATTAATTATGCGAGGAAGATAATATGATAAAGGTGATTCACCACCAAGAGATACATTATAAATTTGAGGACATTCTTATGAATATGAATACAAGTTACATATTATTAAATATTAAAATTATTGTAGAAATATTCTCCTTGGAAGAATAAAATCGCGATACATATATTATACATTTTAATAATGAATTATGTATTACTGCGGTTTTACATTATTTTTATCATTTGTCTGTGATGATAGTATATAAATCCAACGAATGTCAATTGTGGCCTACAAATTGCAATAATCGTTTCAACCCTGCAGTCATACGGCCTGTATGCATTATAGAAAGAAGCTTTATAAGACAGTCTGTAGTCTCTATCGGTCGAATGGAAGAGAATGTAGTCGCAGTTAGTAGTTCAACTCCGCTAGGTGTAATAGCCTCTGTGATTATCTATTTTTATTCTGAACTTGTTTATCGTAAATTAAACACAACTTTCTTTCTTAAATTCTATATTTCAAAGGTGTCTTTTAGGTAAGACAAGAATTTTCGTTGGGAAATTAATTAAAGATATAACTTTTCTAATTTTAATTTATGCTTTATCCTCGTTGCGGTTCACGAAATTCCAAGTATTTTGTATATTTAAATACTCACAGACCTTGTATGTAAATATGTTTTTTAACAAAAACTATCCCTATCCTAAAGTTTACGGATGATTTTTAAGAGGATCGTTAAAAAAATTCCCACACTAATAAGAGTCATAAATTATTTGTCCTTATGTGTCTCAAGGAAGTCTTGAAACAAAAGAATACGTAACGCCTTGTCAATACATATTTGTTCTCAGTAACCAGTGGAGAAAAAAATTAGCTGGTTTTGTAATGTAATAAGCAAGTGTAACGCTCTAATTTTGTTGTTGTCTCTTAGATGTATCACAAGTAGAAAGTTTCACATTCTGATGAGGAATCCAAAATCTGTAGAGTTCGTCGTGTGATTTTCTTTCTCTGATAAACATGAAGAAATTATGAAGGTCAGGAAACTGATACACTACTGATGAAGTAACGATTGGAAGGTGTCTTGGTGTCGAAAGGGAATCTGAAAAAGAGAAGAGGTGTCTGATATTGAATAATCCAGTGAAAGTGTAACACTCTCCAATGACCTAAAAAGTATGCAGTGATCCCCTTCGAGTGTAGAAATTAAACAACAAGACAGCTCGATGTCAGGGTTATGCCAAGATTGAGTCAAGAAAAGAGTAAGGTTCAGAATTCTAGCTAGGAAATGGAAGGAGGAATCCCGGTAGAGGTAACAACCAATGGATTTCTATCACACCGTAAAACACAGCAGTTTGCGTGAAACATTATCCATGGACAGAAGGAATAAAGAGTCTGAGGAAAAAGGAATTCATCGATTCAATCGATGAAATTTAAAAAATTGATGGATGGAGGATTAAGTGGGGCTTTCAATTTTTGATGGAGGTTTCATAAGTGAAGAAAACGAAAGAATGATTTCTTATTCTGGGGTGATTGAAAGGTTGAAACGATCCTTGAGAGCCGAAATTCGGTGATGACAGGGGATGTTGACAACGAAGTTCTGAGTGGCAGTTCAAAGTGCAACTATTGTGTTCGATGTGTCAAACGAAGCGAACTGTGGCAATCCCACGTGATGATTGCAGTCAGGTGGATTTAATTCGTGATTCCGCTGGATGGAATCAATTTTCTGTTGTCATGCTGATGATTATTCTTGTATCTGCGGTTGAAGGTACAGAGGTTTTATGATTTTGTTAATTTCAAGATTTGATGCTTTGATGATTTGAAAATTTTATGATTCTTTGATTTTCAAATGATTTTATGATTTCATGATTTGAAAAACTGATGATTTTATGATAAAAAGAATAAATATTATTTGAATACTTTAACATTAACCACAGTATATTTTTAGTATTCAAAAGTAATAAATTGTAGAAAAAGTCGTTCAGTTTCAGTAGTTTCCCTTGAAGTTTTTTATTGAATTTTTATTACACTAAGACTTCAATTATTGCTTTGTGCATATCCATTTGTTTCGTCCCTAATGCATCTTAATTCTCACATTGAATGGTGAGAAACTAACTTTCCACTGATTTTATGATAAAGAATGTTAGAATCTTGAGAATAGTTGTGTTGCAAAAGTAAAGAAGTTATTGAAAAAGTCGCATAACTGGAGTTACTCTCGGTGGTACTTTATAATTATGATTGAAAATAAATATTCATAACTGTAACGTATTTTAATTCTAAGTTTCTACAATGAGGAAAAAAGTGTATGATATCTTGTACAATTTTATTGATTCAATCTATTTTCTCTTATAAAATTGCTTTTTTTATTATTATCAATATTAAATATATTAATATTTTCCCTCAGACATTTCAATTCATCTAAATTCTTCTGATATTTTTTCGAATGCATAAACATCTCTTAAAACTCCTGAAACTCCATGAAAACATTTAAAATTCATATAACAAAATTTTGATAATTTAAAATTCTATGGTCTTTTGATATATCTTAAAATCTCGACTAAAATTTGTTAACACCCTTTCGGCAAAAAATGAGCGCACTAATGAGTATAATTTTCTCAAGTCATAAAAAAATTTAGGCTAGACTAACAATAAAATGAAAAAAAAAATGAGCAACCTTTAGTGAAAATGACAAATCTTGGTGCTAACGAACTATTTAATTAACACAATTCTTTGAGCAGTAATAAGCAGTTTAAGTACATTAACTTTTATCTTACGTAGCAGAACGTTACGTACGAGATAACTAACCCACAGACCTACATCTGCACGCTTGAATCGGTATATAGGTATATAGTGTAACGAATTATTCTTCATTTGATGAACCATTGAATTCCAAAAGGTGGGATGTCAATAAGCTTTACATTTTCACAAAAAATAGTGATTTTCTGTTCATTCCTTTTTATTAAAAATTTCTAATTTTCTCTGAAAATGTTAAGATATAGTAAAAAATGTTTCTGTATAAAAAATTGATATTGGAAAAAGGAATATTTTACGTAACAAACATATTTTTTTCTTACTTTAAAAAGTAAGATAAAAAAGTTTTTATTAACTTATAAAATTATATAAAAATTAAAAAATAGTTAAATAAACTCTTGGACTCATAATCTAATAATAGAATTAAAATATTCTTTGTATATTTAATAAAAATAAATTATTACTTAAAATTTCAAAAATTTTAGTGCACTTTACACTTAAATATAAATAATTAATTTTATATTATTATTCAATAAAAAAATATTATTAAAAAACTTATACAAAATAAATAATGATAATTCTTTTTTATATTGAATAATGATATTTATATTATTGAATAACAAACATGATATTATTAAATTTAGATAATAATAAGATATAAAAATTCTAATAATTTCAATTCTTAATCAAATATAAAAAATTGACGATTTTTTTTTCTTACTTAAACTTTTTTCATTCTAAACTCACTTTCAGCCATTCCTGAAAATCGCATACATATTTTATTTATTTTATCAAATAGAAACTATATATAAAGAATTAGATGATTGAGGCTCGATGGGGAGACTAAGATCCTCTTATTGACATCCTGCCTTTATTTCAGTCTCGCGACTCGCAATCAAGTAAAACGGATATCCCTTGGGTACACCAAAAGGGGTGGGTCGTAGCTTTTATTTGAGCAGAGAAACAGAAAAGGGATAAAAATATTTTAGGCTTACTAAATTTCAAAATTCTTCACTTTTTCACCTGGAAACTCTCTAGAATACTTCGACATTTTTGGAAAACGTCTATAGACGTTAAAAATAAAATAAAATAAAATCGGTTAAATAAACTGTAAATGCTATATGATATTTATCATTAATAAATTAATATAATTAATCACATTATTTTTCTAATAAATTCCAATCATGAACATAGATTAAAAATTTCTTTTACCGATACTTATTATCATCATTTAATTCGTTTCTGAATTAAATATTGTGCATAGACACAAATCTTAAAACATTCTAGATATAATAATTAATAATATATAATTAAAGTAATTTATTTGTTAAATTAGTCTTGAATCAAAACTGTATCTATTTGGAAAAGACAAAGCAATTTCACTTGCAAGGACTGCATATAAATAGTTAAAATGACAAGATGACGTTAATTGAATCTCTTTAGAGGTAGAAGGGCACTCGGTCGTGAACCTTTTTCTCTGTAGAATAAAAATTTCTCCCAGGAGAAAAAGAAAGTGTTGCGAATTAACACACTTATACCTATGTTTAAAAGTTCTTTGGGAACAAAGACAAACTTTAAAAGTAATGAGTCTATGCCTCTATTATTAATGGTTGACGTAGGCAAGACAGCCTTTAAAATTAGATTACATTTCACTGTCGTTACAAACTTTTAGGGAGAAGGCTAAAGAAATACATTTTTTAACTTTATCTCTTCGATACCTAAGTAAAGTAAAACAATGACAAATATTTTAAACCATTATCTTTAAACGAGTGGGAGAAAGTAAATTGTTATATTTCAGAAAACTTTTGACGTGGCAGAAAAATCGTAAATTATTGATGCATTCCATTGAATATTAAGGAAGTTATGGATATTTATAATTTTGCAAAATGTCATTTTTATCTAAAAGTCTTCAAATAGACAAAATTCAAATTTAAAAGTTAAAAAAAAAAACTTTTTTTATGCTCTGAATATTGTTATGATGGAAATCAACATATGTTATATAGAATTCCTTATTTATAATTACTATAGCAATTATGACCCGTGCGCGATTAATTTCTCGTTTTTCCACATTTTTTGCTGGTAAGAAAAATAATTGAGAAGTTTTAACTCTTGAAATAGAATTTGGCGAAAATCCTTTAAATTACGTAAATTCTGTTGATTTTCATTAAAATTACTCAAAGTCCCATTAAATCTGATTAAATCTCTTAAAATTCCTGAAAATCCACTGAAATTTCGCAAAATCCCTTGAATTCCTTAAAAGTAGTCTTTAAAATAACTAAATATCCCATAAAATATCGTAAAAACCCTTGATATTATTAAAAATCGCATGAAATCACATGAATGTCCTCAAAATAAGTTAATATTCCGTAAAATATTTTACAAGTATTTAAAATTCCATGAAATCCCTTGAATCCCTTAAAAGTCTTTAAAGTTACTTAGCACCCCATACAATATCTTAAAATTCCCAACATATTTACAAATCTGGTGAAATTCCTTTAAATTTCATAAAAATCACTTGATATTCCTTGATGTTCCATAAAATTCCTTAAAATTCCACAACTTATCGTTATAACCTCTAAAATTACTCAAAATCATATGAAATCTTATATGAAATTCCTTTTAATTTCGCAAAATCAATTGATATTTATTAAAATTATTTAATATCTCATAAACTATCTTACAGTCGCTTAAAATTACTTATAATCTCCCAAAATATCATCAAATCCCATAAAATTACTTAAAATCCCATTAAATCTTATGAAATTCTTTGAGATTCATAAAAATCCAATGAAATATCGTTAAATCTCTGAAAATCATTTAAAATTTCATGCAATTTCATAAAATTCCTTTAAAATTTCGTAAAACGCTTTTAAATTCCTTAAAATTATTCAAGATTCCATAAAATCTCTTAAAATACCTTAAAATTTAATGAAATTTCGTAAAATGCCTAAAAATCTCTTAAAACTTTCTCAAATTATATACGAATACATATATATTAAATATTAATATATTAAAAAATGATATAAATAATAACACATGAAAAGTTTAATTTCTCGAATAATGTTCACTAATCTTAGGTATATATTTTTAAATAATTTTTGCTTCACTAATAATTTATTTTTCACATAAAAATAACTATTTTTATGACTTTAAATTATTTTCTGTCTCTATACTTGTAACCTTTTCATTAGTAATCTTTTTTGACAATGAAAATAGTCTGAAGATAGTTTTTAAATTTGATACAAAATTTGAAAAAATTTGCACAATTTCCAAAGGAACCAATCAGGTTTTCGACAACAATGTGTTCGATATATTGGCAAAATCTCTTTTTTAAAATAGGATAATTTCTATTTTGAAAAATATTCTCGGAAAAAATGAAAACTTTCAATACACAGAACGGAATCGGGGTTGATAAAAGTTTGAAAAAGTCAAACGATAATGAAAGTTTATACCGCCGCCACAGCATATGATAAAACCACGTGTTTCGATTCGAGACGCGGAAGGAAGCACACAAACTCCTCATTTTCGAGATCATAGACAAAGCACGCGCAAACCGCAGAATAACAAGAGAAGAGTACAACGAAAATAGGAAAGCGAGAATTCAGAATTATTGTGTTCGAGTAACCAAGTCTCGTGGAAATAATCCGGCTTTTACTGCCACAAAAAATAATGGATAAATGAAAAAATAAACGACAACTCCCCTTGTTGTTACAACATCTCTTGTTCCAGTGCAAATATCATATATGTCGTACGCGTGGGCCAAAAAATTTTCATGTACTCCCTTCTAAAAAAACGTTTACTTTTAATATACTTTTCGCACAAAACAATGAAATTAAGTTCAATTCGACGAAGTGAGAAATATCTTTTCCAGTATCAAATTTAAATAATTAATTTCATTTTCCGCCCTTTCGTGGGAAGATAATGTCCTTTTATTAGAAACAAGATTCGCCCTTGGACTTGAGTTTGAAAAATGTTTTGGAGCGTTGACATAATTTACTAATTTATACTCGTCCCTCGAACATATGTAGCGCAACAAAACAAAGGCACGCGAGATTATTCTACTTCATTATGAATGAATGACGAAGGTCTATTCCCCCAATTTTCCATATCCGGAATCCCAAAAGACACTAATTCCGAGTTATAATACTAATAATTTTATTACCCAAGTAACTAAATTGATTATTTATTATTTTACTGGGCTGAATTGAAAAAATAACATTTATTGTATCCGAAGCGTCCTCTAACTATCCAAATCAATTCCAGTTCCAGCCGATTCGAATTAAAAACAAAGATTCCCATCAGAATCAATCTGATCAAATCCAAAGGCAAAACAAAAATTTCTATCCAAATCTATTCCAGACAATCTCAATTCAAATAAAAATAGCCTGTCACAATCAATCTAACAGGAGATATTCAATTCTGATTGAAAAGATGCTTTTAAATCAAATATTAAATGCCTTAAAAAATTTTGTAATCTATAAATTAATATTAAATTAAATTTAAATCTAAAAAAAAATTTTTAGATCCCTTCAAATTTTTGAAATTCTTTAAAGGCTCTTGAAAATCCTTTAAATCATATATGACTGGGTGACAACTTTCACAAAAAACTTTCTTTTTCCGTCGGAATTTCATTTTAATACGAACCTAATAGCTCATTTTTTATTTCATGCTCTACTTTGTCTTTAACGCAAAATGTCCCTAGAAAATTTAATGCATAATTAACTAGTTTGATTCAAATATTTATTCTATTTCAAAAAAAGAAGAGACAGAAAATTAAAAAAAGACAATATGTATATGAAAAAAAAATTTTTTAAATAGTCGAATACGCTATAACCAAAAGATAAGAATTAATTATTAATTATAAAATATAATAATTATACATTAATTTAATATTTAAGTAATAAATTAATGAGAAAAAGTATTACTTATTTGAGAAAAAATTTTAATTAGCGTATTCGACAGTTTCGAAATACATTTAAAATTTCGATTTCATTTATTTTTTTATTTTATTAAGTTAATTTTATTAAATTATTTTTCATAAATCTTACGGGATACGTTAATTCTGTCAAAAGTTTTGATGAATCAAAAAATAATTTAATGGTTTTTATGGTTTTCATGGATATTTTTTTCTATATTTAGCACATGAAAATCTTAGTATGCCTATGTTAAACTAACTACCATTACATGAATTTAAAAAAAAAAACATGCCGATACGATAATACAAAGTTACGATGGATCAAATAAAAGTTGGAAAACATTATAAATGTATAAGTCTCTTTTTGCTTCGTGTATTCAAAGAAAAATGAAAATATATGAAAATGATAAATCCTAATTTATTTCAAATCAGACAGTAAAGTTTAACAGATTTTCAATTTAATATTTAAATTATCAAAGAAAAAAGATGAATTTTCAAAAGAAAAAATCTATTATTATTATTATTATTATTATTATTATATAAAACCAAAATTTTCTCATAATCAGTTTCTGGTAATGACGATGCAATCCTCCATATAAAAAATTCCTCAAAGTCAATAAATGGAAAGGAAATTACTCACACATTGGAACACAATGAAACCTGGAAGAAGGAAGATTTCTATTTGGGATACAGTGGAAACCCCTGGAGTAGTAGTTCAATATTAGTTAATAAAAATGAGGATTCGCCTGTGGAATCTTTTTTGAATAACGGCACAAACTCATACAAAATTTCGTAAGTTTGGTTCAATTACTTTTATTAATTTTAATATTTGCGATAGAATTCAAATTTTCAAACATTTCAGAACTTCAAGTTTACCCGACTGATTCTTATTTTTTAATGTAATTAAAGACATTTAATTAATTACATTTAATGTAATTAAATGTAATTAATAGAATTAAGGGCATTGAATTGAAGTTCTATTCTCAAAATTTGATTTCTTCATTTTGCTTAAGAAATATTATAATTAGTTCATAAAATGAAAAAATGATTAAATTAACTTACTATATGAACAAATTTAGTTTCTCGATTTTTTCCCCACAAATCGTGAATATTTTTCGCTGAAACTTTGAGAAATGATAAAGAACATGTTAATGTACGTTTGTGCACAATAATTTTTTTGAAAAATTAAATAAAACCTCAATTTTTGTTTTACCGACCTTGTAATTTTTTTGAATCTACTAAGTATCACATGCCCTTAATTTAGGCTCAGTTCTTCCAAAGGAGATCAAAAGCGATTTAAGAGGGGCGTAATCCATTTGTATAATATGCTCTTATGTGCCACTGATTGTAACCCTTTGTCCTACAAAGGGTATGGTTGTTACTGCGGATTTTTAGGATCTGGATACATCGCCGATGGCATCGACCGGTAAAAATTCTCTTTAAAATAAAAACATTTTAGGCTCTCTTAAATATAATTTAAGTAAAATTTATTTATAAACTTGATAATTCAATTTCAGATGCTGTATGATGCACGACAGATGTTACGACGCTACAGAATGCCCAATGCTTGTACAGTACTTGGTGCCTTACTATTGGAAGTGCTTCCAAGGTCGCAAACCCATATGTGGTTCGTTTAAAATATTATACATTTAACTACTTGCATCAATTAATAGAATTAAGGGCATTGAATTGAAGTTCTATTCTCAAAATTTGATTTCTTCATTTTGCTTAAGAAATATTATAATTAGTTCATAAAATGAAAAAATGATTAAATTGAGTAACTTAATTAAAATGAGGAAATCGAATTTTGATTACGTGGTTTCACCACCCTTGATGATATTTTTATTTTCAGCTGTGGAACATGGAAAATGGGGAGGATCAGGATCTTGTGCTCAAAGATTGTGCGAATGTGATCGTTCTTTTGCCGAATGTCTTAGTCGATATCCTTGTCCAACTAAGAAACCAGTTTGCACCTCGTCACCTTGGAGACTTGTTCAAAATCTCTTCATGATTTATTGAAAGCCTCGGACCCGATCAAACAACGTATCGCATAATTAAGAATTCCTGGTGATTCTTAAAAATCATAATTTATAAACGCTTTGTGTCAGTTACCATTAGTAAATGTAGAAAGTTGTGTAAAAAAAAATAGCTTGTATTTATAATAAAATGTAATATATATTTTTTTACCTAGTTAAAATGATAATACAATTTACATATATTTTTTGCTATTTTCTTCCTTAAAAGTTAAATTTTATTTACGAACCGAAACCTTTTACAGAGAAGCACATTATGTCGAAGTTTATAAAGTATTCACACCTCCAGTCAAATGCACGATCCTGTTTTTATATTTTTTCGAAATGTCCTTCTCAATCTGCAGATAAAAATGTTGAGTTACAAGAGATGATTCCAGGAATTAAAGTTCTGCTATTTGAAAACGGATTACAAAGTTTTACTCACTTCATTTTGAAGTTCTCGAGTCCTCTGTATCACCAATTTCAACATCGGTTGGATTTCAAGAACTTGGTTTCTCGTTTCCTCCCTCTTTTCTTTTGTGACAGTTTGCAAGGACTTCATTTTTTCGACCAAAGAGAGTTTTTGTTTTAAGGTTGCAGTCAAGGTATCGACGTATCTGAAAAAAAAATAAAGTACATTAGTTTCCTGATTATTTACATCTTGATGCTTTTTACATAAAGATAGTCTTCAAAAATGGATTTTAAACTAAATATTTAAATTGTAAATAAAGAAAACTAGCTGTGAATTCGATCTCGGTTCTTTCAGTTAACTCTTATTTATATTTCTTTTTGCTCAATTGTTGAGCACTTCGCTTCCTCATAGAGAAAGCAGTAACGATTTTTTCAATTATTAAAAAATATATTTAATTTTGTTTTCTCTAATTATGCTAGTCGCCTTAGTCGAATGCATTTACCTTTAACCCTCCTTATGAGGCACTCATGAGGCAAAATGAAATTTTCAAAATTGCAAATAATTGTAATTTACTTAATATTCAATTAAATGCATTAATTCTACAAGTCAATCGATTCGTATCGACACAAGGAATTTTTATTTCCTTTACATAAACTTAGAATTTTTATTATTTGCAGACTTATAGTCAAAAATTAAATTTTACAAAAATTATAAATGTATATAAAAATTGTAAAATTCAATATTTTGAAAAATACTTTGGCCCGTTTTGAAACATTGGTGGTGCTAATATACCCTACAAATTTGATCAATTTATCTGTAACTGTTTTGAAGTTAAGATGGCGACAAAAAATTGCGACATCCGTACACACACACACACATGTATGTATATATGTACATGTATACACGAGTGCATATGTATATATCCGGACAATTGATTAGAATGTTGTATTAAACGACTACAAAGCTTGCTCTATGAAGAAGCAAAATTAACTTTCAACGGACTAGTTGAATTTTCAACAAATAAAATTCATTTTTAAGAAACAAAAAAGTCACTTAAAAAAAAATCAAGTCATGCAAAAGTCAATCAGGTTTGCAACAACAATGTATGCGAGATTTGCAAGACATTTGGTGTCACTAATTCTTCTTTTAGAAAGCATTACCTTGGCAAGTGTTTGATATTATAAAGATGTTGCACTCTCGGTTCCAAAATTTCAGAGAGAATGATTTGAACAGAGTCGAGCATACTTTGTGTGCTATCTAAAGTAGAAAGTTGCAAAATTGAAGAACCTTCTTGCATTTGACTCATGCTTAGGAGATTTTTGCTACTGTCGCCTTTAAATTCGTAGAGTCTCAATTTTAGGAAAGCCTCTAACTCGAAAAGTTGATCAATAAAATCGTTTCTTGTAGTTGGATTATCCAAAATAGTCAAAGCTTCCTTGCCAGATGCGATTCCTCCGTCATTTCCATCAGCTTCGACGACAATTCCTGATTCGAGAGAAACATTATATTCGATCTCATCACCCACAATTTGTTCTGCATTCACATCACCCCAATCTATTTCTCCTGCTTCCAAATTCACATCTCCAAAGTCAATAGAATCGTTCAAGTCTATTCCACTAACGTTGATACCTTCCACTATATCATCGCCAAAGTCTATCTGCAAAATTAATTGAAATTAGGCTTTTTATTAAAAAATTAAGATGACTAACTCCATTTCAAGCCAAGCAGGCATTCAAATATTTTTATATCTTAAACTTCCTTAAAATCGATTGAAAATTCTTAATTTTCTCTTAAAATCACAAAAATTACACAAGAAGCCTAATTCATCGGCGATCAATTCTAGGACTTGAAGTTAGACTGAAATGGATTAGGCTAAATTATTAAATTTAGAAAATGGACTTTTAGAAGAAGGGGATTCTTACAGTATCATCGAATTGTCTTTCGTCATCATCAAGACTAAAATCCAAAGGTGGCTCGACAACAGACAAAGGAGCTTCGCCATAAATCCATTCATATGTTGTCGTGTTGCCTTTTTCTGAAAATAAATTTATTTATCGTGCATTTTCAATCGTATATATTTTAAAATGGAAATTATTGAATTAAGTCTTAAGGATCTTAAGAGTATTTTATAAAATCATCTTACCAATAATGTAATTCACTATTGGAACACAGCCACCACTGTGGGACCTTCCAAGCGTGTATTCAACAAAAGCGTTGTAAAATTCAACAACATTTAGTATCGACTTTGTCTTTTTGACCACACTTTGATTAATTTCGGGCAACTCTTTTACTCTTTCAACTAACTCTTTTTTTATCTGATTCCCAGTTATTCCTAACTGTTTACACATAGTATTAAATTCGGAATGGCCAAGGTTTTCAGATTTTTTGTAATCTTCTTCTTTTTTCTCCAATTCCTGAAAAAGAAAGTACGACTTATTTCTGTAACTTTAGAGGAATAAACCTTTTAATTTGGTATTTTTTTTTTTTTTTTTTTTTTTTTTTTAAAAATTATTACGTTCTGCATTTGCTCCAGCTTCTGAATTTGCTTTTTCAAGCCGGGAACTTCATAGTTTATATTTCTAATTAACATTTGTGCAGCTTCAGCAAGATATAAATTATCTTTCTCGTACAATTTCACAATTTCTTGCCAATCTTTCATTCGCTGAGATCCGTAGCGACCAAATAAATTTTTTGTGTCAGCTTCTGTCTCTTTGAGAATTTCCACTATTTTCTTACAGTGGAAATAGTTAATATCTGGAAAAGAATAAATTATAGAAATTTTAAACATTTTAAAGTTAGTTTGCAATAGAAATTTTTGATTTGCACGTACGAGTTCCGGAAAGAAGTTTTGCTATTTCTTCGTGGACTGGCATATCATGGATTGCAGTGTTAATTTTTTCCCTAATGGTCAAGATATTTGTCTGCCAATCTTTATTGCAGTGTCTTCTATTCGTTAACCATTCTAATAACTTGCCGGAATTTATGTCGATTGGTATATTTTGTTCCTGAAAATAAGAAATTCTTTTTTATAACTTTCAATCATCATATTCTATCATTTTATTAAGATTTTATCAAAATCAAATTCTGAATTCAGTAATTTTATAAGGAATATTTAAAAATTGAACAATCTCAAATTCAGTCTTAAGGGTGTTGGAGCCGTGTTCTAATTTAAAAATTCGATTTCTTCATTTTACTCAACCAATATTAAATTTGAAATTTTTTCCCTCTGTTGAGTTAATAAATTTTTAACTAGAATTATGCGTACAGAGCGAGAAAATATCTAATTCAAATATTTTTTAAATAAAATGAAAATATTTAATTTTGGAGTTAGATTTTGAATTCTTCGTTTTATACAAAAAATATCGAAACTAAATATTTTTTCGCTCTGTATGCAGTCTTATATTTATAAAAAGATTAGTGTTACAGAGCGAAAAAATATTTATCTATAATTTTCGTTGAGTAAAATGGAGAATGGAATTCTGAGCTTAACACTTGAGTTCAACGTCCTTAATGTTTAAACAAACTTTAATAGGACAATTGTGATTAATCTACACGTGAAAATTAACATATGTTGTTCGTATTTTAATCTAAGCTACCAGTAGAATAAATACTCCTTTTCTAATTCATATAAAGTGAAAAGTAAATCTCATTAGATAATTTAAAATAATTGTAAAATATTTACCTCCATTGTTGACAAGTTTTTCAGTAAACAAAATGACAAAATATTCCAGCTGTTTCTGTTTTGTTGACGAATCTTTCACCAAACACACCAAACTTATTTTTTGTTGTAATGACCGTAATGACAATGAACGGTTTATAGTGACAGCAGTTGAAATTCTATTTTCACGTCCATATAACAAACAATAGTTTTCGATGGGAGGGAGGGAGTCATGGCAATTATTAATTGATAGATAGAAGTTCGAAAATCGATTGTTTTTTCGATTTAAAATCCCCCGATGATCTCGAAAAGCGAATTTCAGATCCGGGAATGAATCAATGAACGAACAAATGCCGCATGCGTTGCTTTTTTGTTCTTGTGAAAAAATAGTTTGTACTTTTTATTGTATAATTGTTTCAATTATTGTGAATAAAAAATAGGTGAAAGTAGTACCCTAGATATACGCAAAAGGACTAATTATTCAACAGGCAATTGTAAGTAAAGTTTTCTCATATTCATAAAACTCTATTTAATGACAAAAAAATATGTACCTATTCGTGAATCTTTGTAGCACATATTCACAATTTTGGGAAGTTGATCAAAAAATCGCAATTATTCATGGCAATATCTAACCTTAAATTATTTCGTCTTTCAATATTATTTGATACTCAGGCGATTAATAAAAATTACTCTTTATAAAAGATATAGGTTAGATAAATTTAAACGGTTATATTCTAGGTTATAAATATAATAATAAGTAATGTTATATACATGTTATAGACTATATAATAACAAAATACTCTAGTAGACGTAAAAACTTGATGCAGTTAACTGCGGCGTATTCTGTAGGTAATCTTAAAATTATATGCCTACTCGAAGATTTGAGATAATATTCTGGCTATAATAAATCTCTATTATTTGTTTTTTTTAAACAAATAATTTTTGAGTACCTCCCACCTCCCTAACCGACTACTTTCTATAGTACTTACTGTCTACTGAGTATCAGCATTTATCAAGATCTCAATAAATTTTGAAGTAATTAAAGTTGCAGAGAAATCGGGATCGGATAAGTAATACATGCATGAAGAAATAATAAACTATGTACTAAATCTAGCTGGGAAGTTGTATCAACTTTTGTGCCCATTCAATGAGCACTTAATTAAAGCATTAATTAATTAATCAAATGAATTAATATTAGGTCATCTGAATCGTGTCAACACAAAGAAAAGTTTTATTTTCTTTACATCAGACTTAAATTTTTATGACATTTGAGAAGTTAGAGTCGAAAAAAATATATAAAAAAGTCGAACACGCTATAACTAAAAAATAAAAAATAAGAATTAAATATAATATAATAAATATAAATATAGTAATAATTAATTATTATATTTATTATAATAAATTATAATAAACATTAAATATAAAATATAATAATTATACATTAATTTAATGTTTAAATAATAAATTAATGAGAAAAAGTATTATTTATTTGAGAAAACATTTTTATTGGCGTATTCGACAGTTTTGAGATATCTACAATGATTTCAATTTAAAATTTCAATTTCATTAAATGATTTCTATATTACCCTAACCATTTCCTTTTTCATTTACTTTTTTTCATTACTAACTTTGATTGATACTTCGACAACTGTTGAATACGCATATTAAACATTTGTTCTCAAATAATTAATACTTTTTCTCATTAATTTAATACTTAAACATTAAATTGATGTATAATTATTATATTTTATGATTAGTAATTAATTTTTTTTTAATATTTTTTATTAAATATTTTTTTTTATTCTTTTATTTTATTAATTTAATGTTATTAAATTATTTTTTATAAATCTTACGGAATACGTTAATCCTGTCAAAAATTTGATGAAGCAAAAAAAAAATTTAATGGTTTTTATGGTTTTCATGGATATTTTTTTTCTATATTTAGCACATGAAAATCTGAGTATGCCTATGTTAATCCAGCTGTCATTACATGAATTTGAAAAAAAAAAAACATGCCGATACGATAATCCAGTCCAAAGTTACGATGAATCAAAGAAAAGTTTGAAAACTTTATAAACGTATCTAAGTCTCTTTTTGCTTCGCGTATTAAAATAAAAATTCATTTTCGAAAGTTACAATAAAGCTTATCTTTCTTATTTTTCAATGAAATGCATTAATCTTATAGGTCAATCGATTCGTCTCGACGAATTTGAGAAGTTGTAGTCGAAAAATCAATTTTACTAAAATTATAAAAGTACACAAAACTTGTAAAATTAAACATTTTGTTAAACTCTTTTAATAAATTCAACTAGGTATATAGTTGAGGAAGTGTGCTAAAGTTCATTAATTTATCTGTACGCGTTTTCAAGATATTGCATTATTAGATATATTGTCCTTGAAATATGTTCAAAAAAACCCTTTTTTCGAAACTGGATTTTGTCACCATTAGAAAGCTTCCTCTATGATGAAGTAATAAACTATGTACTAAAAAAATAACTACTACAATCTATATGTTATAAAGAACAAGAGCATATAAACATGAAAAAGAATCCTAATTTCAGAAAGATCACACAAATATTTTATTTTGTTACACACACAGTATAAAAAAGAAGCAACATGGATGATAATCGTCGATCTTATTATACTGCATTTAAATGTTCATACAATCTTTTTTGATAAATTAGTTTTCAAATAATACACATAACTCGCGTCTTATAAAATACACAATGCCCCGAAGTCTGTTTGATGGGCATATGACACTTCATATCGAACTTAAAATTAAACACTAAAGACAAGAGGAACCCTTGTGGGTCACACAGTGATTGTTTTCCCGAAATTTCTTCAATGACGTAAAAATTTACAAAAAACATCCTTGAATGCTATCGAGAAAATTACAAATTTGGTATAGATTAAATTTAAAGATTTTGAGATGGCTTCCTATCTGTGAAGAAATTTTTAAGAACGAATACTTGGCCAATACTGATTATCAATATCGCAAGAGTCTCCTGAAGAGACCACCAAAGGACTCGTTCGTTTAAATCTTCCGCTCTTTTGCGACCCTGCGCTTCTCGAAGGCGATGGTGTGTTTGGTAATCCAGAATACTAATCAAGTTTTTGTGAATTTCCTGAGCTGAAGATTCCATCTAGAATCAAAATTTGAATTTAGAATTAATCATATGGTAAAATTTAACTACTCCGATGAAAATTCACTTTTTTTTTGTTGAAAATTCAAGAAGTATTTTGTTAACAATTTCAATTAACTAAATTTAAACTAAATAACTGGTTGAAAAGAAAACTATTCCATTGAATGGAATAGTTTATAATAATGGAATACAACATTCGTTAAATTGGAATCATGACAATTTTAAACCGAAATAATATTTCTAAATATAATAATTTATAATGACACTGGCTTTAAACAGATTATCGGTGAAAGCATTGTTTAAAATAAAATTTAAAAAATACCTGAGTCATCACAGTGACTTGTTCCCCAACACCAGGCAGAGGTGCTTCATCACCTACTTGGAAATCCATGTAGACAAGTTTATGAGAAAACGTGGAAAATTCATTACTAAAGCAGGCTTTATAAACGCCTGACATGGCTGGCACAAAAGTGTGAGAATCAAATTGCGTCTTCACTTGACGATAAATAATTTCCTTATTGGGAGCCTCTAACGTCACATCTACATCGTATTGGCCTCCAGTCACAACCTGAAAATTAGAATAATGATAAAAAATGATTGTCGAAGTCGAGAACAATATTTTATAGAAAGAGATTCTTTTAATAATATTTTACTAAAAATTTAATAATTCCAAATAGGAATAATAAATAATTTTGCAATATTTTATTCCGAAACCGTGGAAAAATAGAGAAACTTTAGAAATCAGAGTAGAGTAAATATCTTGAACTGAGCATATTTTCCTTTTAACGATCAAATAATATAGAAACGTAACCTTGTACATGTGGCACTTGACAAATGTAATCAGACAATATGAGAACCTTTTTTTCAGACTGTTTTTAATGAAGGAAACTTGAAAGTGAATAAAATAAAACGTAAGTTTCTTTGACAAGGAGCCAAAATTTTATATATTCAGAATAAATCCAAAATCTCCTTAGAAAATGCCTTATTGTCAAATGAAATTCTACCCCTCCCCCTTTAAATCTTGATAGTCAAATTCTGATTAAAATTCCAACAATTATAACTATATTGATGCAAATTGAACGATTTTTGAAAGAATTATTTAGAAATTCATACCTGAAATTCTAAAGTAGAGGATACATTTTTTTCTATTTCTTGGTAAAAGCACTCCTTGGAACTATCGGGTAATTCGAAGGTTAGCTCAACGCCACCAGCGCGTAAAATCGAGCCAAGAAGAGATACAAAAAGAAAGCTCACTGACCAGTAGTCCATCCTTTATAATTAAATGTGCTCTTGTGTTAATTAAGATACATTTAAGCCTCTAGAAGCACCCAGCACAAATTTATTCTGCTTATTGTTCTGGTCTGTAAAAGCCCGGTACAAAATACCATCAAGAACTTCTATTTTAACTCTAACGTGGCCGGATATATCGTCCGCTACACAAACAATATAGCATCTGTGCTCACGGTGTCTTCTGCCACGGTTTCATAATACCGCGAAATTCAAATTTTATTTCCCACTTAAATTGCAAGAATGTAAAGTTGGCTTTAGTACAAGGCAGTTTGAATTATGAGAATTGAACCACTTAGGATAATAATTCAAAATTTCTTTTCTTTCTTTAATGCTTAGCAACTTCAGATACTCTAAAAATTTGTAAAACTTACAAAATTTCTGTGGCCAGGGGACTATAAGGAAAGAAGAAAAAATCCATAATTTTTTATCAAGTTTATTACATATCTTGAAAATTCTGACATATAAAAATGTCTTTTAAGTGCATGTGAGACTTTACCATAAGAGCAAATTAGTTAATAAACCTTCATCTACATGAGACGAAGGTTTATTGACTCTTGTTTACTACAAATATCTTTTATTATGAATTTATAATTCGTTTAAATAGTTTTCTCTTATAGTAAAGTATCACATGCCCTTAATACTTCCTCCTCGATTTTCCTGTATTGCTCCTTTTTTTTCTTAAAAAAATACAACGCTATTTTTGGTCTTGATAGTACATTCGAAAAACGTAGAACATTTAGAACAAATTCATAATGTAACTAGAATAAAACTTAGAATAAAATTTATGAACAAAATACTTTTCAGTGTTTTGGATTCAATTTCTAACATCAAAATTCGATTTCTTCATTTTTCCCATTAAAAATTATAACTAGATTTTTTTTTTTTGCAAAAATAATTTTTGCGTAAAACAGAGAAATGGAAAAAGTCTGACCTCAAAATACCATCTTTTCATTTAAAAAGAAAAATAATAAAATTATACATTTTATCGCTCTGTATGCATATTTCTATTTAAAAAATAAATAGTGTTGCAGATCCGAAAAATATCTGATTATAATATTTGTTGAGTAAAATGAGGAAATTGAATTTTAAGTTTATTGGTTAAGAAATTAGTCAATAGTTTTCATATAATAGTCTTTCTTGTCGACAAATTCAGAATCTTCCAATTCTTCTTCATCCATGAGTTTGTTTAACGACGTTAAAACGACTTCCTTAAATTGTCTTCTTCTCTTCGCAGAGAGTTTTGCAATATCTGGCATGAGACTTCTAAAAAAATTCCACTCTGGATTATCCTTTTCTCGAGATTTTGCTTCCGATAAAAAGTATTCGATAACGGGACCAATGACCTCGTCAGACACTCCAGGTTTGACTAATTTGGAAAAGGAGAGATTTCTTTTTAGAGTGGAAGTTGCATCTTCATATTCCAAATTATTATCCACTTGCTGCTCGACTTCTTCCTCGTTTTCGTATTCTGTAACCTCGTGTTCGTCAAGACTATTTGTCCTGTCATCCCAAATTTCTACGTTGTTACTCTTATTTGGTTTATGCTGATTCATAAATGCGTATAGAAAATCCATCGCATCTGCTAAATACCATTTTCGACGTTTCCTACTTCCAGTACCTGGACTTCTTGCTTTTCCATCTCGCAATGCTCTTGCGTAGGAATTTCGGAGGGAAGCCCATTTCGCCTTACATTCCGCGACTGCAAGTTTGAGAAGAAAATATTTATTAAAATTGACATATTAGAAAATTTATCATATGGATTATTCATCATGTGGGAATTCAAATTTATCGCGAATTTTAATTTTCTAGGATTTTGAAAATACGAGTACAGCATATTTTATATTTTCGTGAATTTGAAATTTCCAAAATTTTCTAATTAATAAATAATTTTTACGTTAGTAAACATTTTCGGTAATATTTTTTGATTTTCGAATTTGAATCTTCAGAAATTCAATCTTATTGTATAACTTGTCAAATTAAATTAACCAAGTTGAATTTGCCGCTAAATTCGACTGCGGAGTTCAAGTCAGCAACGAATAAATGAAACCAGTATTTTGGAGTATCCTATACACTTAGAGATCTCTACCTTACCCAGTGACCTTACCTGATTTATTCATTTCTTGTGCGATTTCATCCCACAATTTTTCCAAAACATGTCTACTGCTGTGTTCCATGATCGTCGAGTCGTAAATTGCCCTTTTGGATTTTACCAAATTAATTAAAAGCTCCGCCTCGCAGTCAGCCATTTGTCCACACAATATTGCAGAAGCCGTTTGAATCAAATATTCAAAACTCAAGTGTGAAATGAAATGGAGAATTGAGGGTTTATTTGCTTCGAGCTGATTCGATCGCACCTAATGCAGAGTTGTACAAAGAGCAGACTAGCCCCCCTCGGTTGGTTTGTTTTAATCTTCGTGGTTTTAAACTTAGAGTGTATATCTATATCTACGTAGCCGTACATCGGCCGAGTTGATCCGAACTAGATCCGAACAGTTCCGAACATCAGTTGACGGGTACCTCTTTGCTCTTTCCTTTCATCTTTTCAACATTTATGCATACATATATTTGCAATTGCAATTGCAAGCGAAGCTTGCCCCTCTTTGTCACCATTTCCATAACGTAATAACTAATATTTCTTACTCATACCCAACACTAATTACAATGTAAATAAATAAATCAGAGCCTAAAATTTTGTAAAACACGAGACACTTTTTGCAGGACAGATTTCAGTGTCTAGTTCAAAATAAAAAAAGAGTACAAGGAAAAATTTATATGTATAGATATGTATTTATGTATTTTCAATGAAAAAGCTCATTAATAGTTTTCAAGAAATTTTAAAGGATTTCCCTTACAAAAAAAATATATATTTATATAGGAAAATCCGTATAGGCCTATATATAAACAATATTAAAATATTATTGATTTTTCTATCATTGCTTTCTCTTACTTTTCAAGATTTTAAAGGAATTCTAAAAGAATTCAGAACAGAAGAGTTTCAATATTTTTAAGTACATATTTCAAGGAATTTTGAATGATATTAAAAAGTTCTGAAAGGAATTTAAAAGAAGTCCAAAGAATTTAAGGATCACTTTACTCTTGAATTCTGTAAAATCTTTAGAAATAACTTTAAATCTTATTTTTGATATTTCTTTGAAGTATTTTTGAATTCTTTGAAGCCTGTTACTTAAATCTCTTGAAATTTATTATAAATTTCTACAAAATATTTTGAAATATCTTGAAATCTCTGAAAATCTTCTTAATTCTTTTAAAATATTTCTAAATATATCTTAAAATCTTTGAAAATTTTTAAAAATCTTTTTTAAGTCATTTTATTCCCTCAAAATTATTATACTCATTTCGAGACATCTCAACGAATCTCAAGGAATCTTTCTTTCCTTTACATAAACTTTGAATTTTTATTATCTGAGAAGATATAGTCGAAAAATCAATTTTACAAAAATTATAAAGGTACATTTTGAATTCAATATTTTGAAAAATCCTTTGGCACGTTTTAAGATATTGGTGGTGCCAATATATCGTACAAATTTAATCAATTTATCTACAGCTGTGGCGACAAAAAACGGCGACATCCATACACACACACACATACATCCGGACAATTGATTAGAATGTTGTATTAGATGTTTATCAATTGAAGAAAGTTTATAATTAAACTCTTTTTAAAATATTGAAAAATATAGCGACTACGAAGCTTTCTCTATATGTATATGAGGAAGTAAAATTATCAAGCATAAATTATTGAAAAAGGCGCTCGCATGACATTCAGAGAAGAACTTTAAGCAACTGTTAAAAAAAATTGTTTATTTGAGTAATTTTCCACAAACAGGGCACTTTTGATTCCCCGTGGAATATCTTTGTCAATATTTATTGAATTTCTTTATAACTTTTGGTATAAATTTAATCGTTTTAATAACACGAAACAAACGTATAAATCAACTCGAGTCAAACACAGATTTTTTACCCGAAAAATAAATTAAACAAGCATTGAATATTTGTAAAACTATACCTTTTCCCTGTTCTCCACTTACAAATTGCTAACTTTAAGGAAAATCTTCGAAACCAAGGTTAATAAAATATAATTTTTAAATGGTACTTTCAAAAAATATGTCTCAAAAACTATTATTCCTGTGTATAGATTTTTAGTTTATTTATTTATTTTTTATTTTTCGTTCGACGTGTATTGACAATATGATGAGTTTTTGTCGATTTTTTTTTATTTTAACCAGAACAACTGTAAGGATGCTTGCACCTCTACCTGTTTTTTTTAAATTACTTTAAATTTAAATTTCATTAAATTAAATTTAAATTAAATAAAATTACAGCTTTGAATGCAAAAGTAAACTAATTTACTTAAGGTTCTATCGATCTTAAAAGGAGCACATTTTCTCATCAGGGCACTCGCGCTTCGTGCTTGATATTTGATTTAAACCTTGCGTTTCGCGCTCGGCTCTGTTTAACAATGTTTTTCATGATTAAAACAAAAATTACTCATCCTATTGAAAAATGGCCAAAAGAGAATTTTTAGATCTTTTGAAGACCAATAACTATGTTCCTTATATAATTTTTTCTGCATCTCGCGTTATTTATTGGCTCAAAAATTGGAATTTTTGATTTTTTAAGGAAATTCAAAAATTTGTTAGCACGTTCAAAAAGAAACATTTTTCATCTTTTGACGTTTTTTCATATCGTGCGTTGTTTGGCTTCAAACTTAAGTTTTCGATCATTTTAAAAATTTTCAAAATGTCATGAGTTTTATAATTTTTTACATTCTCATCAAAGAGAATGTATTAGATTTGTGTAAAATTTGACCCCCCCAGTTTTCATCAAATGTCCACGTTTTGGGACCCCCTGAACCCGAAAAACATGTTTTTACGAATGTGTCTGTCTGTCTGTAGATTTTAGTTTGTGAGCACGATAACTTTCGACAGAATTAACCGATTTGATTGGCCTTTGGTATACTCTTTTATTGTCCTAAAATAAAGGCCAAGTTCGTTAGCCAGCCATTTTTGATAAAAATTAAAAAATTTGGATAATCTTTAAAGTTAAAAAAAAAAATTTTTTTTTTAATTTACAAATTCTGTTTAATGATATTCATAGTATTCAATTATTCGAACAATTTATCATTATGACTTTTTTTTTATAAAACAAAAATTTTCAGATATATAACTTTTCAAAAATTCAAAAAAAAAAAATAAAGATAATTAATACTGATGTGCACTGATGAGAATGTGTTCCTTAAGTAAAAATAAAGTAATTTAAGTAAAAGTATATATCAGAGATGAAGATTGGTATAAGCGAATGCAAGCGCGCGAAGTGTGATGAGAATGTGCTCACAAGGCACCCCTAGTTTACTGGACAATTATTAATATTCCAACAATACGGAAAAAAATTCGAAAATTGAACAAGTTACAGGTTGAAGGAGTGGCGGGGGGGGAAAAAAGGGTGCGTCCGTATTGACACGATTCCAACCCTTCTGGTGGGAGAAAAAAAAAAGAAAAAAAGTTTCTTAATCGGTAAGAATTTCGCTATCGTCTGAACTAAGGAAAAAGAAAAAAAATGATTTTACAAAATGGCGACTGTTTGAAAAAAAGTGAGGTCACTAAAATGGCTATAACTCTGGCAATAATCGAAATTATAAAAAAAATCCTTCGGAGGATATATTCTTAGAAGCCTAATTTTTGAAAATATGCAAAAAAAATCGATTTTTTCAAAATTCTAGACTAGAATACCCCCTTAAATAAGATAAATTATTAAACTTTCATCATAATTGGTCACAAGACACATTCCAAATTACAACTAAAATACTATTTTACTAATAAAACTATTACATCTCAAGATTTTTTTACAAATAGGGTTGCCCAGATTGGCGCCCAAATAATAATTGAGCTTATTTGGGAAGATTTCCACACGGGAAATACATTTTCTCTGATGAGATTATGAGAATGTAAAAAGCATCCTATTAACCTTATTTTATTCTGAAATACTTGAAAATGTTAAAGAGTGAAATATCTAATCCATTTTGCCAATGAGAAATTCGAATTTCAGTGAATTTTTTTTAGTGAAGACTGTTTATTTAGGAAGTTTATTCATTCATTATGCCATTAGAAAAAAATATACTATAATACTTAAATACAGCTTTTAGCAATCTTTAAAATTTCGAACAAATTACCTAATAATCTGCAAAATGATTTTTATTTATTTTATCTTTTATTATTCAGTGATCTTGAATTCTGAAATTCTGATATCAAATTCGGTATGAGCGACCCGAAAAACTTTAGAATACTCACTTGTAAAGAAATCGGTCAATGAATCCAAATTCTAAAAGAAAACCATTAACTCTGTCAAAACATTCTTTAAAAAAATTGTTTAGCGGAGCAGCGGCGAATGTGGCGCACATAAAGGAAACTGCATATATTTATATTTAATATTATTAATATATATTGGAGGGATCTTAAGTCTGCCGAAATTTATAGCAAAAATTTTTTTTAATAGTTCAGAATGTCTCACAATAATTATTGCGAGATAAATTATAACTTGATAATTATAATACAAATTATAATACAAATAATTATAATTTGAGGGTTATACCTGCTGAAATGTCAAGGAAAAATTTGTTTGTTAACAGTACATAATGATTCATTAACTAATGTGTGCCATATTAGCCGCATGTGAATAATATTTAATAAAGATTTTTTACATCAAAGTTTATTAATTTTACTCAAAATTTTAAACTTTAAAGCATTCAAAAAACTGAGAACAGTATATTTCTAAAAATTTTTTATAATTTTAGGCAAAACTACTGTAATTTTTTACTTGCTTTTAGGTACTCTAACAATACAAGCGAAAGAACCAAAACTAAATTTTCGTCATAAAAATCAGGCAATTAATTTAATTATCCTGATTTTTTAATAATGTAATGTTGAAAAAATACTCTGTAAATTTGAGTCAATAAAAATTTCACTGATTTAATTAGTGATTGAGTATTTCACTGATGAATCAGTGATTTGAGACTTTTCATTTGATCAATTTAATAATACTAATTTAATTAGTGAACCGATATAACCTTTACAAATTTCAATTTAGTATACTTATTATTTTTTGAAATCCAGTTCCAATTTCAATCTGTAATTTCAGTGATTGTGGAAATTTTGAATTCATAAAAGGTGTACAAGTGCTGCCAACTATCGGTCCACATTATTCCTTTGTACTGATTCAATCAGTGACATTTGTTCACTGATTATCAGTGACTGGATTTTAGCTATTTGAATTAGTGAGATTTCACTGTCAATCAGTGAAATTATATCCATCATAAGCAGAAAATGCGTTAATATTCTAAAACTCGCACGCGCCACATTCGCCGTCGCTCCCCTAATCTCAAATATTTCAATAATTGCTTATTCTAGAACTACTGAATAGGCCTGATATATACAAATAAAAACCTATTTCAGAATATTTTTCGAAAAAAAGTTGCCCTTATCAAAAGTGCCGTGTTCAGAAGAATCACGATATTCTATGTCGCAATTTTTCTGTATGAAAAATTGAATCAAGTATATTTTTCCATGGTAATCAAGGTCTGTCACATGAAGTATACTATATAAGACAAAAGTGTACTGCATACTGCAAACTGTCTGTGCATGTTGCAAAGCGTAATGCAGTGTCTACTTGCGACAATGCACAAGTGGCAAGAGTCGCCTCATGTGGCGCCCTTTGGGGGATGAAGCATGTAGAATGAAGGATAAAGCACATATGAAGGGGTAGATTTTGCTTTTGGTCGCGTGGTATCAGGTCGCATATGAACCACTGCGAGTGCATGCAAGTACATGCGACTAAGTGTACTTGGGGTGCAGAAGGTGAGGTGCCCGAAGAGGGAGGCAACAACTTTTAAAGTAGAAGGGGAAATCGTGGCTGTCCCTCGTCGCGGCGGGAAAGCTGATTTGGTATACCACACAGTACAGTTGTACAGTACCGCCAAGTTGAGCCAAGTGATCACATGGCACCAGTCAAGCCAGTTAAACAGCTCTGTTTTCTATGAATGAAAGACATTTTTATTTCATTCAAAACCCATTCCCGCGAATCTCTTACTCGGTGTTTCGTGCCTAAGTGTTGTGAACTTGTGCAACTTATTTCAATTGACATAAAAAAAAACTTGATTTCGTGTAACAACTATCTTACTACGGAACTTTATTTGGATAATCGAAGGTGGGTTTTAGATCCTAGAGGTGGAATTCATTAATGGAGAACAAAATTAAGGGACGAATTTGAATTTCAATTGTTGAAGGTGGACACTTGACATGTGAATTCGCATAAATCACAATGTTTCAAAATAATTAGGTATAAAGGGCCTTTAGTTTATGCAAAGCGCATAGTCGCTTGATTTTTCCAAATTAACTATATCTAAGAACTTTCATGTTTTATGAAGTTTTTATGTCATGTGTATTATTATGTGACATTGTATTTTTAAAACGTGAAAGTTTTTAGATGTTGTTAATTTTGCGAATGAGTAACGAAAGTTATCTTCGCGATCCAATCAATCATGTCGATATGATAAGAGCGTAAATTCGCGTAAACGTAATATATCAAAATAATTAGCACATAAACGTATGTGCTTTGCATAAACTAGAGGTTCTTAAAAATAATTTTAAAAAAATTGAAAATTTCTATCTAAGAATATTTAGAAAAAAGTCTTCTGCAATTTATATAAGCAATTCCAGATAATTATTGAAATTTTCTAAATTTACTGAGACTTTTTAATGAAGAACATATATGTTGTGTTGGGGTTGAAGATAGTAGAAGATTGGGGTCTAGGAACTTGAGATCGTTGATCCATTCAAGATATCCTCATAAGTTTAAAATTACGAGTTGGCAAGACGGTCCATGACGGTCATGGAGAGTGATTTCATGAAAGAACCTGCTGGTGCTCCTGTACGATTAACTAAGTTTTAGCCTGCACGCTTCGAAGTCTAAAAGTTTTTCTGTCTACAGTGTGAATTCGGAGGGGATTGCTCGACTCCCTTTTTCATCCCCCATGTGCGAAGGGAGAACCCCTAAAAAAGCTTCGTTTTGAGAGGCATCTCGGATAAAAGAATGCCAGCAGGACTGTAGTTTGAGACGGAAATTCAAATATCTGTCCCTTCAACATGTGCGAAACATGTAGTAACAAAGGGTCTTCTATAAAATACATGTGTCCTCAAAAATGCTTTCATAGCAATAACATAAATAGTCTCAATAACTCAGATTTTCTTTTAAATTCTTGAAATATACTGAATGCTTTTCCCTTTATTGGACAATATTATATTTATTTATTGGAATATATTATATAGAAGCGCGCGGAAAAATAGATAATTCATTTCATTTCGGCTATAAAGTACTTCCGAAAAATTATGTAAAAGTGCTTTGAATTTTTGAAACTGTTTTTAAATTTAGAGCACAAGTTCTCTTCCAGCTCGTTTTTCCCTTAAATTAATCATAAGGACATATAGGGTTGAAACGAGAGATGTCTGCTATCGATTTGTTGGCCTATGAGTTCTTCAAGGCAAACATGTGAAATTTCTAAAATATTTTAACACAAACACATACACACACAATTTATACACGTAAACATTCCAATCTCTTGGAAATCCTTTAAAAATTTTTTAATTGTTTTGAAATCCTATTAAATTCCTTAAAATATTTTGAAAACCTTTGATATCGCTGAAGTACTTTAAAATCTCTTCATAATCTTCAAACTATTTTATGAATTTTTTTTAAATCCTCGAAAATTTCTTAAAATTCTTTAAAATTACGTAAATTATACGCTTTGAATTAATATTATGCGAATATATCCTCTGCCAATTGAATAAAATTTTCGATTATTCAACTCTGCTTTTGCGATACTTATCGTGGCATCGTGCTATAAACCTATTATACATACTTATGCAGAAAAACTTGTGGGATTTCATTCAACCTGAACGTTCAGTTTGCGAACCGCTTCTTCAGATCTGTGATTTTTTACAACAGAAAGAAATTGAGAAATTCGGTCATCAAATGAAGTTCAAATTTCACCTGTTCATCCGTGTGTAACGAAGGAAACAAAAAAAATCTTTAATCAGCAATAAAAGCGATAAATAAATTAAAAACTGTTTTTATAGAGTTGCGGTTAATTATCACTGAGAAAATATTTGGTTCACTGAACAAAAGTTTGGTTGGCCCAACAAAACAATTTTTGAACTGCAAAATAATACTATTTCAGCAATAAAGATTTGGTCGTGACAAAAAAACTCAAAAAAATTATATTGTTGACTAAATTTTTTTTGTCAGTATAACTTGTGAACAAATGAGAAAACGTTAGTAAAACGTGGACATATACAACTACGTATATTATATAAATTAAATTAGAGAGTAGATTTTACTTTTCTAGAAGCCTAGAAAAAAATCTTCGTGAATGGATTGTCTTTATCTTTGAAAATTTTTGTACATATTAACATAATTCGCTTCCTGTCAAAGAACTGTTTTGTAGCGGGATGCGCAGTAATTTAAAAAACTTTCCCGGTGCAGCCAACTTTGCAATTTCCGGTCATCGACTAAAGTCGCGCATTGCTGCTCGCTTTAAGCAATGTTCATTCCTCAAGCTCGATTATCATAGTCAATATTGCATTAAACGTAAAGGAGATTTTTTCTGACGTGTTTATTCGCCAGAAAAATTGGGTTGTACATTTTTATAAGGGAAAAGTTATAATATCTGCTAAGAGGTGGTTTTACGTTTTGTAGTTTAACTAAATGTGGTTAAGTTCTGAACGTTCAAAACTTTTGGCACATCGAACTAAATAATTTTATTAACAACACAAGTTTTTAAAGTTTGAAGATACAATACGATACAATTATTCTCGTTTTCGATGAAAGGCACCTTATAGAAAAAAATCACAATATGTATGTTATTTGTATGGTGAAACTTTTTACATTTCTCAAGGCATTGAACAATAAATATACATATTTGAATCCTATACCGAATATGGAAACCTGCCTTTCCTCTCTGAGATATATGTAATAAATGACTCTCTTTCTTTTTATGAAAGAATATATCAGTCTTTTTAAAAAGTGTAAACTTATGAACTCCAGATGCAGGCTTCAAGTACAGAAAACTATCTCAAAAAAGGGAATAGGTAATTTTTTCACCAAAATAAAGGAATAATAGTTGAATAAATTCTTTTGAATACAGCAGTTAATAGAGCTACTACATATATTGAATTCAATTGGAAAAGCTTAATTTTCAACCAGGAGATGGATTTTCAACTGAATAGTTGAATTTTAAAGAAGGAATTTTGTTAAAAGTAGTACTGGTGATCGAAATCAAAGATACAGAGGTTTAACACCATTAAAGTTTATTTAAATTAACAGGATTACTCAATTCACAAAATACCGATGATTTCTAATATGAATAAGAAATTTAAGGTATAATTCAGATTCTGAGAGAAGTTTCACAAACTTAGCAAGAAATAATTAGATTATTTTGAGAGATGTTTCACTAAAGATGTAAAGATATGAAATAACTCGCAAATCAATGAGTAAACATTGATTTAAAAGATGTTTGAGATTTAAGAGATATAAATTAACAAAAAAAAAGTGTGATCAGTTAAAGAAACTTGAAGAGACTCAACACAATGAAATTTAGTCAAGAAAAATGAAAAGACTCAAAGTGATGAACAAAGATGTAATCAACTCTTGAGATATAGAGAAAAACTCAGAAAGATGATGAGACACAGAGAGACTTAAGAAGATGTGAATTTGTAGGATACGAAAATGTAACTCAGTAGATAATTCAACGAAGCTCTGAACTCGTACAAGATCAAAGTATCACTGAAGTGAAGAGTCTTTCTAAGGTTTAGAAGTACATTTTTAGAGAAAGTAAGAATATTAGAAAAAGTAGCATTTGAATTTTATGATGGTTATATCTGAATAGAATAGTAGCAAGACTAGTAATAAACTAGGTCTTTGGTAGAATCATAAAAAGCTTAAAGATTTGGGGAATTCCAGATTTTCTTAATAAGAATGGAAAACCCAGCAAATATACTCATTGGCAGAGAAATAGTATTATCGAGAGAAATACTAAGGTATTATGTTTCTAAACTCAGACTTAACATTATTGTTATTAACAAGCATGTCTTTTTTAAAGGAATATACAATTATTTGATTAAACAAATTTGAACTTTTTATGAAATAGTTTAATTATATGTATTATCAGTCAAAAGGAAGGATTTTCAACTAAAAATATTTAAATTTTTATCAAAATAAAAATAATAAAAATAATTAGATTTCTTTTTGAGTTAAAACAAATTCGAGATTGGACGCTCGAGACATTCGGGGAAAATCTCGATTAGCCGTTGTTATTTTAAGCCATTTGGACCGGTTTGACTTATAGAGTTCGGTCACTTCATAATCCTCAAACTTTTTTTTTTTTCTATTAAGAAATTTTCTCGGGTCTATTTTCTATCCCAATTCGGTCCTGTATTTAAATTTTTTTAAATTCAAATCCAGTTTAGCATTTTAGCAATAAATAGGAGAGAATTTATAATTTAAAAAATAATGAAAATCGTCTTCATAAACATGTCTCGAATTAACAACGCGTTAATCGATTTCAAGCTTTCCTATTATTTATTTTTACATTAGTTATCCGAAGTGAATAATGGATTTTCGCGAGAGAGAAACGAGAGGAGAGAGAGAAAATGAAGTGGGTCGCGAGCTAATTCCGTATGACGTTTAGGTATACAAGAAGCGAACGCGCACGCGTTTATTGTACGCGATTTTGTACAATTTTAAAATTTCAACTAACATCAAAACATTAACCACTTGATGGTTCTTAAACTCAATTTGATGATAAAAAGTGAAACTTTTTATAATGAAGTAAATTTTTTAAAATGTTTAAAATTTTTTTCATTTAAAAACTTTTTTAAATTTAAAGGTTTAAGATTTCCCACGTCACCTGCATTAACCAAAAAAGGAAAAAACGTTACTATTTTAGATTATATGTATTATATATTTCTATAAGTGTGTCATATCTTTTTATAGAGAATATAAAATGATTAACGAAACGACGAATCAGGAGTATGAAATAGGAAGATCTCTCTTCAACGTCTCTTCAGTAAACTCCTGAATGTTAAAACATCAACCTTAAGAAAATCCTTTTTTGGGATTTTAAACCAGTGTTACGGAATATTTTATGACCTTGCGGACATACAATTTTTTTGACGACGGAAGGATAATGTTGATCGGTACTTTTATGGGATCTGAACCGGTCGACATTCCTCTCAAGGTCGCACCATCTTTGGCCTAAAATCACAACGAAAGTTTATATCCGCAATTACGTACCTTGTTTTAATAATACAATAAATCAAATTGATAACCTGTACTTTAATTAAATAAACATAGACAGTTTTAAACAAGTTGTATCAACTTTTGTGCTCATTCAATGAGCACTTTGCTTCCTCATACAGAAAGCATTAAGTATTTTATACATTAATTTTACAAGTTTCGTGTACTTTTATAATTTTTGTAAAATTCATTTTTCCACTATAACTTCTCAAATATTCAAAATTAAAATTGATTAAATTTAAATTTCATCAATTTACCTATACGCGTTCTATATATAAAGATATTGCACGATCGTTAAAAGCGCGAGACGTATACCTACACACATACACATTGCACACACATAAATACATCCGGACAATTTTTCAGGACATCATATTAGATATGTATTCCACTTAAAATATGTTCAAAAAAACTTTTTTAGAAACTGGATTTTTGTCACTGTATGTCGTCTTTTTTGGAATAAAAATTTCCCCATTGGAAATCTCGTCAAATCTCTTGAAACTTCTTAAATAACTCATTTAAAATTTCTTAAAATCGTTTGAAATTCTTCAACATCATTCAAAGATCTCAAAATATAATTTCAAAAAGATATTATAGATATTATGGATTATATTCTAATTTTTAATCATCCAACTTTAAACATCTCTTCTTCGATCACTGCATGTCTTCTTTTATGGTATAAGAATTTCCCAATGGAGGTTTGTGAACGTTATTCTGAAAGATAAGTTTGAATTTAGATCAGAAGTAGAATGTTGGCTGTTAATGATTAACCAACAGCAGTCCTATTCGCCCTAATAAAGCAAATCAATGTCACGCATTTATTTTCTTCAACAACTTTCGAATGATCGTGTTGCAGTTGAGTAAATTGATCTTTAATATGGGATATGGGTTATCCAGAAAAGATAATAATTTGTGAATAATTAGCGAGCAAAAATGATGAGAATTATCACGATAATATGTAATGGCTGGAGATAATGTAATGTCTGGAGAATTATCCCAATAATGTAACTACTTTGATTCACCAACACTTCTTTTATTCATGACCTTACATAGTACTTTCGTACCACGATTATTACTTTTCTTTCCAATGAAAGGTTACATCCCGCCGAGTCGAATGTCCATGATGTTTGCTATTTCGTATATGTACTTAGGAAGTGACCATTTTTATCGAACCGAAGAAACAAACTTTTACATATCCTATAAGTTTATTAAATTCAATTTTTTCTCATATTTGGTCTCAAATTTACTTCACTATAAAAAGGTTTACGTTTTTTCGTAAAATTGAGTTTGAGAACCATCAAGCGGTTAATGTTTTGATGTATAATAGTTGACTCATACTTTGGGCCTGGGAACTCTCATTGATATGCCCCTGAAACCACATAAAACACTCCTGTACAGTTGTGTTTAAAAATGGATTTCTTTCTTCAAGATATTTTTCATCAAGCCCTGCTGAAAGTAAAGAGATATTAATCCTATCTCTTTCTATCTCCTTCTATCTCTAAGATAGGAAGGGATAAGGACTGTTTATCCCTTTCTGTCTCTTGCCTATCGCCCCTATATATTTATATCTCCGTCTCAATCCACATCCACGCTTACCTCTTTCAATCTCATTTCTATCTCTTGTCTGTCTCCGCCTATCTCTTTCAATTCCCACTTCTCTCTTTTTCTATCTTTTGTCCATCCTCATCTATCTCTTTCTATCTCCTTGGAAATCGCCGATCTCCCCTATATCTTTTAATTCCCAATTTTCTATCTCTGTATATACTTGTCTATCCATTTCTATCTTCTTGTCAATCTTAATTCGCTTTTATCTCTTTTAATCTTCAGCTCTCTATCCCTTTCTATCTCCATTTCAATCCACGTTCACGCTTATCTCTTTGAATCTCTTCCTCTTTTCTATCCCTTTTTATCTCTTGTCTATCTCCGCCTATCTCTTTCAATTCACACTTCCCTATCTCTTTTATATCTTTTGTCCATCCTCATCTATCTCTTTCAATCCTTACTTCTCTATCTCATTCTATCTCTGTATATATCTCTCTATCCTTTTCTATCTCCATTTCAATCCACATCCATTCCTATCAATTTCAATCGCCACATCTATATTCCTTCCTATTTTTCGCATATTCTAGTCTATCCCTTTCTGTCTCCTCGTCAATCTCAATTCACTCTTACCTCTGTCAATCTCCACTTCTTTATTCCTTTCTATCTCTCTCCTATTATCGCCTATACCTTTCTCTCTTATCGTCAATCAAAATTCGCTCCAATCTCTTTTAATTACACTTTTCTGTCCCCTTCAATCTCTCCCCTAGCCTCAACTATCTCTTTCTATTTCCTTGCCAATCGAAATTTATTACTATGTGCTTCAATCCCCTGATTTCTGTCCCAGCCTATTTTTAGAAGTAGCTGACATTGAAATAGATATGATAGACAAAAGATAGAAAAAGATGGACAAATGAAGATTGAAAGAAATAGGCGTTGATGAGAGATAGGAAGAGATAGATACCTTGGGAGAGATAGAAAAGTTCTATTTGCTTTCTATCTCTTTACTTCCAACAGGGAGGACCACAGAAATTGTGCAAGAATATTATTAATTTTAAAATTTTACATTTTAGAATATTTCAACAATGTACCATTTACTAGATGTCTTGTTATAATGTATATGTTGAGATTCAAAATGAAATTTATATGTGCAAAACCTTATACAGCAACTTTTTTGAAGTATACTGTACAAATGGCGTAAGTGCCCTCTTCCTAAACCTCACCTTTATCCATGGTTTCATGCTTTCATACTTTCTTACATGTTTCCAACGACCACCAACAATATCCACCCACGCACAACAATCAATAGAATTCAATTGTATAAGTATAGGTGTAGCATTTTACGTGTCATGACCGTACATGTGCTCTAAGGTCGGGTGTAAGTGCAGAAAAGTACATAACAGGAAGGGTGCAGTCCTTTTAAAGAAACTCGAGACACTATATGACTATAAGATACAATATATTATATATGTGTACACGATGCATTAAAAAAATCCCAATTCTATTGTATACAATTCTAACGAGTTTTCAGTCTGGTCATTGTACCTCTTTTTCCTCATTTACATCTACAAATATTTACTTTTCCAATAATAGATAAAGAAGGAATTTAATATGGATTTGATTTCGACTCAATTGCATGATTTTAAATTCGAAACGTTCAAAAGTGCCGGTTGCAAAATTTAATCGAAAAATTATAGTTTTAAAGGTGTTCACTGAGAAAACTGTTTGGTTCGTACAACAAAACTTTTTGTTGCTATAGAAGCAACAAAAAGTTTTGTTGTCCGAACTAAACATTTTTCTCAGTGTTGAATTACATAAAATGTCTTGAATTTGTTTTCCAATCGTCCAAGCAGTAAGCAGATAATTTCAAATCGAATAATAAATTATATAATAAAACTATACTTTCTTTTAAAAATATTGCTAACTCTCTGTTTTGTCTATAAATTTTATATGTATTTGAATATAAAATTTTGACGAAAAACTTTTAATTTTTACTTTCAGAAGTGTAGTCGAATGGAGTTTCAGACAAAAGTGAGACTCAGAGGGGTGGTAAATAAAGTTCGGAAATCCAGAAATGACTCTGCCAGTGTCCAGTTATGAAGAACTCCTTGTTCAAGTTCGTGAGCTCACACACGAAACTATTCTTTTACGGCGACAACTCTCTTCCGACCTGTTAGAAAACATCGATCCCACGGACCTCAACCACAACCTTTCGCTCATCCAGAATCATTACGAAAAAGGTTTGTAAAAAAAAACAAAAGAAAAAATTATTTTACAGTTTGTTCCACAAAAAAGGTACGGAAATAATCTATGAAAACTGCACACTCTATAAGTATAGAGATCTGGTGTGATCAAGTCGAAGGCTCGAGAAAATCTGATCTTAATTTTCCAAAGTTGTTTGTGCTGTCCTCTGGTTTTACAATTTTTAATAGAGAGGGGCTCAATTATGTTTATTGACTAAAATAGTCAGTCCTTCGACTGACGCTACTAAAAGACCTAAGGAAAAACCAAAATTTTTGTAGCCCCCCTGGCTTAAGACAGATAAAAATTCATTTGAGAAGGTCAACCTCTCAAAACCCTAAAGGGTCTTAAAAATGCTAAGATGTACCAAT
>UCOK01008887.1:0-11207 GCA_900474325.1 Synergus umbraculus
GTCCTTTAATAAATATTATGAAGCACGTGGCTTCTGTTTTGACGCTTGATGACACGTGCATCTTTTGATAGCGTAAGACTCTGCACGAAGGTAGCATGAGGGCAAGAGGGTGAGTGGTGAGGAAGCGGGTCATAGGAAGATACTATGGTCGTCGAGTCGTGAGTCCCGTGCCCATAAGATAGATAGAGAGAGTAGATTCGATTTCAGCGACGAACTAACGGAGAGAGAGAATGCTCGCTCGCCACGGTGTATGCGCGTTGCATTCATGCATACATACATATTACAGGCACACATATACTATATATTGTAATTCTATGTATGAATTAAAATTAATTCGTATTGAAATTTCATTGAAATTATTGTTTCACTGTCCACCTTGAAGCATATTGAGAGACTCTAGAATGCTTCGTTAGCAAAATAGAGTTCTCAAATTACTTATCGCTACTTGCATGGGACTATGCAATTGTGATCGTAACATGTACCACCCTCAGAATTCGCCTTTGTCTGATCGAACTCAAACTTGGGTAAAGTATAAAGTATATTTTTTCGATTGGATAAAAATTTACCGAGATAGGGGAGGGGGAATTTTTCGAATTTTGTCGATTTTGTGCGGTTAAAAAAAATTGAAAATTTGACCGATTTTTTTGAAAATCAAAATATTTTTGACTTGCAGAAAAAAGGCATGTTTTTTTTTGGTCGTTTTTTGTTGTTTTCGAGAAATTAAATAAAGAGTAAAGCGCCGCGCCGACGGCGTTCGTGACTACTGGGCTTCTCGCTGGGCGGAAATTCTTCGGACTCCTTTATCGTATAAATTATGAATATTTATTATTTATTAAACTGCTCTCTGCATTGTAAAGGGGTGAGATTGTCATTAAAATTTTCTAATGCCTGCATTACAGTCATGTAGAGACGTAATCTTAAGGAAATAAATTTCTATCTAATAAATATATTGTAATACGTGGAAATAGTCTTTTTTCTTAATATTAGGTCCCTACAATGTCTGTAATGTACGCATTATAAAACTTTAATGACAGTCTCAACCCTGTATAATGCAGAGGGCAGTTTACCGAAAAGAAAATACCGAAAGGAAATATCGAAAAGATCAAAGAAGTAATTTATTTTTAAGTAAATGAGAAAGTTAAGAAGTTGTATGCAATCAGAAAAAAGAAGGAAAAGAAGGATAAGTTTAAAATAGCTTATAAATAAAATCGAGCCCTACACCTAACGCAATAATGACGTACACAATGACACTATTACCACGTATTAAAATATATTTATTAGATAGAAATTTATTTCCTTAATATTTCGTCCCTATAATTACTGTAATGCAGGCATTAGAACACTTTAATGACAGTCTCAACTCTGTATAATGCAGAGAGCATTTTAGTAAATAATAAATATTCATAATTGGTATGATAAATCAGTCCGAAGAAGTTCCGCCGAGCGAGAAGCTCAGTAGTCACGAGCGCCGTCTGCGCGGCGCTTTACTGTTTATTTAATTTCTCGAAAACAACAAAAAACGGCAAGATGAAATTTACAGAATCGAAAGATAAAGAGACCAAATTTATTTTGAGACCAATAAAAAAAACATGCCTTTTTTCTGCAATAGTAAAAAATATTTTGATTTTAAAAAATCGGTCAAATTTTCAATTTTTTTAAAAATGGTTATAAATATTCGATAGACCAGGAAAAAAGCTATCAAAAACACGTGAGACAAAATTTTGTATATTCCATAGGAAAGGAGCTTAATACCTTCGAAATATCACGAAACCGCACAAAATCGACAAAATTCGAAAAATTCTCCCTCCACTATCTCGGTAATTTTTATCCAATCGAAAAAAGCTTTTTCCTCTAAAGTTGCACCTAGTAGGACTATACTTTACCCAAGTTTGAGTTCGATCAGATAAAGTCGAATTTTGAGGGTGGTACACGTGAGGAATAATGCCCCTTATATAAAAAGTTGTAGAGCACACAATTTCCTATCATTTTTATTATAAACAAATTTTTCTCATATTAATATTTTACAAGTTATGGTAGAGAAAAGCGGAGCACTTTTTTTGAATTTGCGAAAAATGTAAAGTTTTTCCTTGATATCTGAAAGATTATTTATTTTTATCGATAGTATATTACTATTATATATTAGGGTGGTCCTTAATAGGAATATTTTCGAATTTCTTTGCTCCCAGGGGCTCAAATGCTTCCAAATTGATTTAAAAAAATTCTCTGAAAGTTTGAGTTTTTAATATTACTTTAAGATAGTCCGCGCTCCAACCTAAGTTTCTTATGGAAATAACATGGGAAAAATTCCATTTGTTTTTTAGAATTTTATAACTCAGCGACAAATGAATCAAAAGCAATAATTCGCTTCATGATTTATTGTAAATTTGACGTTCTACAAAAAAAGTCTCTTATGATTTTTCGCTAAATCTATTGGCATAAGAGTTATTCGAGCTCAAATTTTAATTATTATATAATTATTAATATTATCAAGTAAATACTTATTTTATAAAATATATCAAATTTTTGTTGTGAAATTTTTATTTATGATCAAAAAAAGCAAATACAATGTTATTCTTGGAATTGAGATTAATATGTGTGATTTTTCAATTAATAAAACAGATATTTTTCTGTTATTCAAGATAAAAAAATGAAAGTACAGGTGAAATATGATACCATTTGGATAATTATCCTTAATCCATTTTCATATTTTCCATTATTGCAGATTTTCGAGTATCAGCAATTTTTATCAGAATACAAGGGGGTTTGGACCCCTGCGCGCTTGGCGCGCCTACCCTCCCCCCATCAGAACTTTTATGAATTCTTTGATTTATAAGCGTGTTATTGAAGTCTGAGAGGCGTTTTATGGTAGTCTTTTAGTGGTCTTATGGAGTCCTATGGGAATCAGAACCCTAACATAAGCCTTAACTTTACCTAAACCTTATGGGATCTTATATGAGTCTTATGAGATTTTAATGAACGTTTTATGGGAATTTTATGCCATTTTTATTGGGTCCTGTTGGGGTCATATGGAATCCTATTTGGTTTTATGGTGATCTTATGGGGTTTTATGGTAGTCTTATAGCAGTCTCTTTGGTCCTATGGGGTTGAGATCCTAACTTAACCTAACCTAATCTTTTGAGATTTCAGGGACTTCTTATTTGAGTTTTATAGGGTATTATGGAAGTTGTACGTTGTCTTATGAGGTGTTATGGTAATCTTCTGGGGTCTTAAGGAATTTTTATCTTTTTGGGGCTTTATGGGGTTACATGTTGGCCATATGATGGTCTTATAGGGTTCTAATGAGATTCTTGATACAGCGGCAGCGGTGAAATTAAGGGGTCACTTTATCAATGGGTTCAAAAGGGGCGCTGTTTCACCAGGGTCACGTGATCATGGGGGTCAAAAGGGGCGTGTCGTTATGGGGTCACATGATCGTTTGTGATGGAGGTAGAACTAACCTAACCCTACCTACCTTACCTAACCTACACTGTAAAAAATCCGTTGTAAATTTCCGCTAGGAATCGATGACATAAAGATACATATGATTACTAGGGGAAAACATAAATTCTGGAAAAATATAAAGGTAATGTAAAATTACACGTAGGTCGGAAAATTCCCAGTTGGTCATTTAGGATGAATAGAATTTCACCATTTTAGTGTAAAATTGCAAGCGTAATGTAAATGGCCGAAGCCCAGAAATCCTGCACATGCGCATTAGAAAGTGCGGGTATTTTAAATGACATTATTTTCTTTAAATGTATTAAAGAATGATTAAACGATATTTTAAATGAATAATGCTTGTGAAATTAAATATAAGAATTTGTATTTCATAAAATTCTCATAAAAAACACTATACTTGTCATTAAATTACATAAAGCGCACCGTACAAACAAACTTACAACTAGGAATCACATTTTTAAAGCTATCATTAGCATTTTACCATTTAAACTATTATGATATGAATTAAAGAATAAGGGATCCAAACGCAATGCGGAGTGAAACAATTGACGTATAAACATACAAAACTAAATTAACTGATTATGATATTATGATTTAAAGAATAAGGGATCCAAACGCAATGCGGAGTGAAACTATTGACGTATAAACATACAAAATTAAATTAACTGATTAAAACTAAGAATAGAATTTGAGAATCTAAAATAATTTTCGATACTCTTAATTTTTTACAAAAGTAGAACACACCAGATGACCAGATTCACATTATTGATGTGGAGTAGCAGAATTATAGATCTGAAAAGGATGTAAAATATGATTATACGAAAAATGAAAAAGATTGTATGGTACTAGAGGAAAGATAATATTAAGTGTCATTAAAACTTTTGATTTCTGAATGCAAAAATTAAAACTAGTTTTTCAAAATCAAAAGTGAAAATATTTTATTTTAAATTATATTATAAATTTTTGGTTCAAAAGCGCTTAACATAAAATAATTTTAAAATGAAAGCTTTTAAAAAATGATTTGAAAATGAAATAATATCTAATTATGAAAGTGTTTGAAATGTCGAAGTTTGGAACAATTTGAAATTGCGAACCATTATAAACTGAATTATTTTACTGTCTATATCTGAAAATAAAAAAGAGACAATTTTAATTTCAAAAATAAATATTAATTATTTAGCACAAAAGTATTATTTCCTGAAATGGTAAAAAAAACAGAAAAAGGAGTATGTGCGTTTTAAGCTGGCTTAAATTATAAAAATAATTGCATTACTTTTTTATTCTTCAATAGCCACTTCAACGATCGAATCGTTTGTGATGACACAGATTTTGTTCAAATTTTTGATCAGGGTATTTACTCTATTTTTGACCTTCGTAGTGTTTGGCGATTTGCTGGTACCGTCCCCATGAAGTTGCAAAATAAATTGTTGGATGAATTCTAGTGTATGAGTGTAAGCAGCAGGATAAGGTTTATTCCAAACGAAGTAGGAAGCAAACACCCACTCTAAGTCTTCTAAAATACTGAGGCAAGAATTGAAGTTGGCCTCATCGAATATCAAATGAAAAACATCCATTTCTTGAAGCACTGAAATTATTGTTAAAATAAAAATTTTCGTAAGGTAGTGTAATGAAGGTCATATAGTAATTAACATATGAGCAAATTTAAATAAATTCGTTTTTTTCTCACAATTTAAAAATTTTTAATTAATAATAGTGCGCAGATGTAAATATCGTGAACACGAACGTCTAGGCACGATTATTTTTTTTTTTTAAAGTAAAAATTGTGAGAAAAAAAACGGGTTCTGTAAATTTACTCATACGGTAAGTAACACATGCCCTTAAGATGAAATGTTTATTATATAACTTTCGTAATACTGCGATCTTACTTTCGTGTACAATGAAGAGACCTTTATTAGGATGTGGAATGTTTTGCCATGATGATCCTTCCTAAAAAAATTATTATTATACTCGAAATTACGTCAATTATATAGAAAATACTAAATAATCTTGTAAAAAAGTATTATTTACTGGACAGAGAACAAGAAAATTCTCAAATTTTTCCTTGAAATGATTGAAAATGATTTTGAGGTCTTCATAATCATTTGGTGTTTCAGCGCTAGTTAAGTTCTTTTGACGTCCATACATAAATATCCTCTCTTTCTCTTTCTGGAAGTTGATTTTTAGAACTTCAATTGAATGATCCATCAGTAACACATAATGATAACATAGAAATTCTTTGCGTATCAATATCGGTCAAAAATCACTGAGATCTTTCGTAGTAGGTAAATTGTAAATATCATTAAAAAAATCTCGTTGCAGCTTAAACCATGCTTTTAAGTTGGACAACATTTCTTCTTTTACGTTTTCCTCTATTTCTTCTCCAATTGATAGAGATAAACATGTTCTTAGAAGACTGAATCTTCTGTTTCTCCCTCTGGATGATAATTCGGTTGCCAATTAGCTGTGCCCACTTGAGCTTGCTCCATAAGTTTGTAACGATTCCTGTCTTTGGGTCCAAATGTTGAATGCTTATGTTTCGTAGCTTTTTGTGGATGTTATTGTGGACCTTATGCCCTCTCATAGGCTAGAATCGTGGGAGTGGGACGGTTCCCGAGGGAGGCAAGTAAATACGCAAATAATTAAACAATTGAAACCAGAGTTTATTGACATTCAAAAAGCAAAAGATAAAAAATACAGAGATAATATCGTCTCGCGGATGCGGAAAGACTCGATATAAAGAAAAGCTGACTGATTAAGTAAGACTCGATATAATGTAAACAATGTTCGTCGCAAACCGGGAGAACGATAATTATCTTGAAATTTAAATGTGAGTGTTTATAATAATTGAAATCAAATTCGAACTAAAAACAAAATAAAATTCGTTAGCGCATTACGCAGACCTAAGAAATAAGTCCCTCTCTTGACCCTGACTGAGCGCATATAATCGTGGTTAAAAAACCTTTATTCTCTACATAACCTAACAGGTCAGCCACTTACAAACTGTTTCCCATAACAAGAGAGTTTCTCACGTTTAACTAAATAACCCTCAAATGCGCGAGCTAATTAAAAAGATCATGAATCGCATGAGAACTGAACGAAAACCTAACTCTAAACCAACGAGAGAAGTTACATTTGAGAATATCCCTTATGTCGCTAAATCACCGTCGATACATTGACTTAAGCACGGCTCGAAATTGACACGCGCAAATAATTTGAATTTTTGTAAGATTTCAACCAGATCCGCAAATTCAAAAGATCAGCCAGCGTACGTGCGGACTTAGAAACTTTACGCGAAAATATTGTGAAATAAACTAAGTCGCAAGACTCGAGAACAAACTGAGTCGCAAGACCCAAGAAGTGAACCAAGTCGCAAGACTCAAGAAACCAAGTCGCAAGACTTGAGAGACGAACTGAGTCGCAAGACTCAGGAAATAAACTGTGTCACAAGATTCGAGAAACTAAGTCGCAAGACTTTGAAAAACTAAGTCGCGAGACTGAAGAGATGTACCAAGTCACCCGACTTGAGAAACAAACTGAGTCGCAAGACTCAAGAAATAAACTATGTCGCGAGACTCGAGAAACTAAGTCGCGAGACTGAAGAGAAGTACCAAATTACAAGACCTGAGAAACTAAGTCGCAAGACTTGAAAAGCTAAGTCGCAAGACTTGAGAAACTAAGTCGCAAGACTTGAGAAACTAAATCGCAAGACTTGAGAAACCAAGTCGCGAGACTCGTGAAGCGAACTGTGTCACAAAACCTGAAATAAGACCAAGTCCCCACAGCCTGATACAGCGTACGAAGGGACTTAGAAAATCAACAGCAAAATAATATGTGAGTAAAGAGTAGAAGAACCCCAGCCTGGAGCAGCGTACAGAGTTCTTCTAGTCTATACTACCTGGATATCTGGAAGCGATGGACTCGAGAACGTGGCTGCGTTGAGAAGCTCTCCACAATCGTCCGATGAAGACTGTATCGGGAACTGCGAAGAGTCGTGTGCTGCTCGTGACGTCATGTGAGAAGAATGGCGGTCCGTGTAGAAAAGTCCGGAATCCCTGGCTATTGCTAGCCAGCAAAAATTTCAAGTCACTCTAAGCGCTAGGACCATGTCCAGCCAATGCTTTTGGGTGACTCGAAGACGAGTGCCGGACGAGATCAGATGCTCGTCTTTTAGCTTTTTAGAAAACCATCTTGCGTGTGGAAAAACGTGTACTGCGAACCCTGGCGATGAACGATGGTAAGCGTAGGCTTGGTGGCCTATGCTCAGACTTGCGATCATCGTTCTGCCTTATGTCGATAAACGTAGTTCGTGTTGCCTATGTGTAGGCATATATATAACGGTATGTCATAACGTTATAAGTTTAACAAGATGTTGTGGAATTCTTTTAGTGGAATTTGTTGTGGAAGGTGGTCGAACCTTATCCAACTGATTCAGATAATTATTGTGATGTTTTAGAGCATTTAGAAGAACATTATAACCAAAGCCATATCGTTTCCCGCGAATTCGGTCTTCAAAAGTGTTAGGGTAAGCTTCCATTATGCTCTTCGCAACTCTGCAAAACTTTTATAGGGATTTTTGTTCGTAGTTTCCTCATGTCGAGAATCACTCTATTGACAATTTCTTTTTGGATTCTGGGAGACTTTAAATTATTTTTTAATTGTGTCAGTGTAGAAGAGTCCAAATTCGCCCAATTATACTCGTAATTATCCCAGATATTTAGGTTCTGATTTTCTAAAGTAGAATCTTTACGAAAGATAGTTCCATCTGGAATCACGACATCTTTGTTTAAATTACATGGTGGTATATGCTCAGAATTATTATCTTCGGTTCGGTGTTTTGAAGTTGATTTGTGGAGTCAACAGGCACAGTTGCAACCATTTGCTTCCACAATTCGCCATCTTTGAGTTGAATAAAAATTTGAGCTTCAAAATACAGTAGAATGTCGTCATCCTCTATCAACGTTCCATCACTTTTCAAAACCAAATGTCTGCCGAGAATATCCAGCTTTTCACTGGCTTTCAATATAACGTCAGTTATAGTCGGATTTACGTAAATTGCAATTTTCTTCATTCTGTCGTTGGACCACACTTTGAAGATTCGAGCCATCTGCAAAAAGACATGTATTTTTAAATATATGTCCTATTCTAAAAAGAAGACGCATTTCAGCCAACTTCATGCGTAATATTTATAAAAAGTAAATTAAAAATAAAGTACAATTTTTAATTAATTATTCAATGACAGATTTAGGATTACAAATTTTAAAAAAATGGTTAAAAAAGAGATTGTGGGAAATATAAGCTTGAATCGGATGAAATGAAAGAAGGTTTTCAGGTATGGTTTTGATCAGGAAGTGAAAATATTGTGGGATCCTATACTGACTTTGGCAAAATTTTAGGGAACAAACTTTCTTTTGATATTTTAAATTATAAAGTGAAGTTTCTCGTTAAGAATTTTTTTTTTCATAAATTAATATGAAAAGATGTCTTAAATAATACTATTATTATTGTTATTATATTGCCCACGATATTTTTAAATACTTACACTCGTCTATTTATGATTAGTCGGGATCAAACGGTGCGTATTTCGGCAGATAAACTGTTGAGGATCTAAAAATAACTTCTGGAAAGGGATCAGGACACAATAAAGAGGAGCATGGGAAGATTTGAAAAGTGCTTTGCATATTTTCATCAGTTTCTAATTTCTCATAAACCCCTAATTCCTAATAATCTATTATCTCACACGTTCGGCCCAAGAAAAATAGATTTGTACGCTCAGCATTTATCAATATGAGTTCAATTCGACATACTAAAAAATTACCAACTTCGCTTTTTCCTACACAAATTGACATATTCTGAGCATAATTAATACCAACAAAACTAGCTTTTTTGGAAACATATATACAATCTAAAATTTCTTTTAGAAAATATTTTTTTAAAGGGAGTTTATCACCTCATTAAAATTTTCCGGATAATGTTCCGAAAGATCAGATGCTACTACTTGCTTTTTGTAATTTTCGCTAGTCAAACATTGCATTTGTTGATGCTTTTCGGACAGAGTTTTGGTGACATTCTTGAAATTTTGACAAGGTTTCACGACGTTTTTCATAGCATTGTGTTTGCTTTCTAAGCGAAGTGTTTGCAGGTGGTGTAATGGGCCCATTTCTGTAATTAATGCGGGATAGTGACACAAGTTGTGATGCTTCGGTACCAAGGGATTTTGGGGAAAACATGTTATTCTCGAATGTAAATATTCGTCTATCTTGTTCTGAAGCAACATTACTTGTCCAACTGATATAGCAGGAGCGCAAGCATAGCTGCAAATTTCTCTTAATTGAAGGATCATCTGCCAAACAGGATCCAAAGCATTCCTTACAACATCTGCAATAGCTACTGGCAAGATATGAATCAATCTCCTTATTTGACTTACCGTTCCGCATTACTTTGTATAGGTGTCTTTAATAAGTGGAATGCAATTAGTAGAGGAACTGTCGGTAGAGTGCCTTAAGTTTTGAATTCGATAGTTAAGTAAACCACTAGATGTCTCGCGCGCGCCTTTCATAAATGAAGCTTGTTAAAATTTGCAACATTAATGAAATAAATAAAAATTTCATTCATTTTCTTTATTTATTAAAATTTGTAATTAAAAATTACAATATTCATCTTAATAAAATATTTATACTTATTTTTTTTACTTATAAATTCTAAAAGTCTTACAAATTATATATATTGCTAAAAATTGTGACAGAGTATTTTTTTTACTTGTCACTTATCCTTGCTGGCACCGGTGGATAATAATTGCTAGAATCTGAAGTTCCATGCGAGAGTCAAAATTTCATAGAGGGGTCACCTTAGGTTGGATGGAACATTGTATTATACCATTTCTTTTGTTTCTTTTTTTTATGTAACGAGAGTATAATGTCTTGGCGTGTCAACTCTTACTAAGATCCAGGTTCTTACAAGGGTTGATTCGGATTATAAGCCGACACTCTGGATTTCACAAGGGTGGTGCTCTACTGGCTTCCAGTTCCTTGGAGTCAGTCATCTCTCAATTGAGGACTTCAGGAGTCATGGAATGACGGGAGTTTGGTCGTCTAGTGTCGAATGGGCGTGTTCAATCACATTTGATTCTGATCGAATATTGTAATATTATATAATTGACTAAAACTTGTCAAGCAATTAATCTAAGAGTTTAGATTGGTCAATTTACTGAGCGCTTGTGCTTGAGCTGCGTCTCGTCAAGAGAATCCTCACTCTCGTTTGGATCGTCGTTGAGTCAGGATCGACTATTATATTTGTAAATTATTTGTTTGAGATCTTTTGAGGTTGATTGGAATTGATAAGAGTTTTCTGTATCAATAAGGTTAGTGTTGATTTCTTGGCAAGCTTATTATTGTTATGGATCATTTTGATTTTGTCTTTTTTTTGAGTGCTTCGCCAATTTCTCATAATGTTATTGATTTTGTCCCTTAAATTGATCATGAACATTATTCATTAAGGGTTTGAGTTCTGTAAACTTCGGCTTGGAGTATTTATTTCATTTGTAAATCCAAAACAACATTATATTAAAATATATCTGTTTCTTCTTTTTCTTATTGCTAAATTCTGGTTATTTTAATTATCAATTTAACCTTTCCCACACCTAGTTTAAAGAGTAACTTATTTAATGACCTTATTTTTAAAATGTTAGAAAATTTTGAGACCAGCAAAATAAATCTATCATAAAATACATCGTTTGTAAAAGTGGTATAAAC
>UCOK01008888.1:0-77013 GCA_900474325.1 Synergus umbraculus
CACGCAGAGTTCGAAGAGCACGGACCACTCACTCGCACAAATTCACGAGAGAAAAGAAGACGGCTAGATCTGTACCGCGCATGTGCGAACAATCTTCCACCGTGCCTTACACGAAGGCTGGTACTTAAAGTGCAGTTTCTATTGACATTTCTGAACACTTCCCAATGCATTGTTCGATCTCCTTACTATTCCTCCGTGGGTTAGAATAGCGCGACTACAAGATTCTCCGCCAGAGGCAGTACTGTCGCGAGTTTTTTTACCTCCAGCTGGTAGGAGATTTTTCCTAGTTTATTTCACTGATCTGGATAAACAGCAGGGTTGCACACGTAATATACCTTAAGTAAATTACATGAGGTTTTTGACGTAATTTACGTCTCTAGTTTTTTACATGTAATTTACGTTTTCAAGATGGCGACTGCGCTTCATATTTAGAGAGTAAACATAACCTAATTCTTGAATAATTGAGGTTATGTTATGCTCTTTTCTCTCCAAACTCCTTTTAAATCCGCCATTTTATACATTTATTACATTTTTACGTATAATACGTAAAATACGTATTATACATATAAAAGTCCGAGTTACGCGTAACCGTGCATCCCTGATAAACAGCAACTTTCAGCTCGCTTCACACGCACGAAAACACGTGGTTTTCGTGCACGTGTTGAAGAAAATATGTTTTTTCTTGCCCCAACGGTTTTTGGTTTTTTTTTTTTTGAGATGTTGGCACTCGTTGCAAGTCAAAATTGCTATTTATGAATTTTTGCCCCTTTAAGGGTGAAAAACTTCCTTAAAAAAAAACGAAAAAAAACCCGTTGGGTTTTTAATTGCTTTGCTTTTTATACGTGGAAACTGTGTATAAAATTTGAAAAGGATCTGTGTATTAGTTTTTGAGTTATCAATCTCACGGACTTTGAACAGTGATCACAGAACGTGGGATTTTTCGGCCCCCACTCTACGACCCACGCTATCTTTCTCTATCAATAGGTTCGTGACTGTTGCTAGAGAGAGAAAGCATGAGCTCGTGGGTCGTAGAGTGGGGGCCGAAAAATCCCACGTTCTGTGATCACTGCTATGAAAATCTTATACAAAATCTCTTGAAATCGTTTTAAATTCAATGAAATTTCTTAAAATCCCGAGCCAGATAAATGATAAACGTCTAATAATTTTAAAAGATTTTAAGAGATTTTTATAATTTTTAAAAGATTTTGTAGAATTGTTAAGGATTTTATAGAATTTGACGATATTTCAAGAGGTTTCTACTAATATTTAGAGATTTAAATAAATTTTAACGTATATTTCAAAAGATTTATGATTTTGGAAACTTTTGTTGAATTTTCAGGGATTTCATTGAATTTGATGAGATTTCTAATACTAGTAATGGATTTTAAAGGATGTAAAAGGAATTTTAATTTTTATCATAGAATTTGAAAGAATTTCAAGAAGTTTCTAGAAAGTTGAAGTGATTTTCACAAATTTGAAGAAATTTAAAATGGTTTCTGAGATTTTATTAAATTTTCTGAGATTTCTGTTAGTAAATATAAATATAAATAATAAATGTAAATTTCAAGTCTTAGAAACTTTAGAAAATTTTTATCATTGATATTTTTATTTCAATAATTCGAAAAAAAATCGTCAGACTATACGTCTGAAACTTCAACTAAATCTTTGAAGGGTTATCTATCAAACTCGAAACGAAACTTGGGATATAGTTCCGAATAGTGGTTTTGCTTTTTTTTCTTGAAACATGGACTACTTATGTATTTTGATGCGCTGATTACGAAAATGATAGTGAAAATTGGCGCAAATGGGAATTTAATGAGAAAAATAATGAAAACCCCATAAAATCATGGTTTTTTGCGATTATCTCGTCTAATATGCAAAATAAAAAAAAATGTTTCAAACAAAAGTTGTAAATACACATTTTTTGTTCTAAACATTTTTTTCTGCGAGTAATAGTTTTCGAAAAAACCAAATATAACGATTTTTATTTAAAAAAAAAACCCAAATACCATTGCTCTTCACATTCTAAATGGAAATCAATGTAAAAGAAAATTATTATAAAGAGAATGGTAAAGGAAATGTTAAAGAGAAATGGCAAAGGGAGTAGCAACGGGAATGGCAAAGGGAATGGCAAAGGGATTGGCAAACGTAATGGCAAAAGGAGTGGCAGAGGGAATGGCAAAGGGAATGGCAAAAGGAATGGTAAAGGAAATGTGAAAGAGAAATGACAAAGGGAAATGACAAAAGGAATGGTAAAGGAAATGTTAAAGAGAAATGGCAAAGGGCGTGGCAAAAGGAATGGCAAAGGGAATATTAAATGGAAATGGCAAAGGTACAGGGAATGGGAAATAGAATGGTCAAGGGAAATGGCAAAGAGAGTGGCGAAGAGAATGGTAAAGCGAATGTTAAAGGGAATGGCAAAGGGAAATCGCAAAGGGAAGCGGTATATGGAATTGTAAAGAGAGATGACAAAGGGAAATGGCAAAGGGAATGGTGAAGGGAAAGATAAAGGGAAAGGGAATGGAAAATGGGATGCTAAAGGGAATGGTAAAGGGTGAGAAGCGTAAGTATGTACCAAACTAAAACGAATGGACATACGATTGTAATTATTGTATCATTGATTTTCTCGGAAACTATCACTCGCAGAAAAAAATATTTCCAACAAAAAATGTGTATTTCGATGACATCTATAACTTTTGTTTCAAATATTTTTTTTCAATTTGCATATTAGGTGAGATACTCCTAAAAAATCAAGATTTTATGGGGTTTTTATGGTTTTTCTCATTAAAGTCAAATTTGCGCCAACTTTGACTATCATTTTCATAATCAACGCATCAAAATACATAAGCATACGTAGTTTCAAGAAAAAAGCATAACCACTATAACTCACCCCGAAACTGAGTATTTACAGTGAGCAAGTTATTATTTAGTTATATGTATAACTAAACTTGCTCATATGGTATAAGTACAGTTCAAGTATTAAATATGATTGATCAAATAAACCCACTTTTTGGTTTTTTCCATAAATGGCATAAAAATTCCCCTCGGAATCGACAAAGTCAACGTTAAATAGTAACTTGCTCATACATCACAGAAACACAATTTTCTTTCCCAAAAACTGCTTAAGCTGATAAAAATTTATTTACATATTTGTTGTTAATAATTAAAATTGTTTATTGTATTGTAAACTCTCCCCCCTCTCTCTCCCTCTCTCTCTCTTTCGCTAAAGTATAGTGTAAACAAATGAAAAATAATCTTTTATTTAATTAGAAATTACTTAAAGTGTAATAAAATGAAATGTAAATGAAATGTAGAAAAATTTTGTATCTGTTACAGTTGAAAATGGAGTACAAATACAGTAACCATAATGAAAGAAAGGAAGATGCACAGACAGATATCCTCGATAATATTAGAAATCGTCGATACGTAAAGAAAGTAGAAGATCTCTTAAAATGAGATTTCAGCCCACAAACTTTCTACAATATAACCTCGCTAAGAAATTCCCCGATAAGTGGTCTAATAGACTTGATAATCTTGGATGCTTCCACCACTACAGACAATTTCCTATCTCCACGCTCAGTAGTGAGGGCCCCCTATTTCTCGGAATTCTTACCCCTTACCGCCCGTGGGTTTCCTGTGAGCGAGGTTGCACTGGATTTGAAAATCGCAGAATTAATGCTTTATCACGAATTCGACATAAAGGTATACAACAAATTCCATAGTTATCCTCTTCACTATGCGTTATTAAATGGGGCCCTTGATAGACTTCACGTACTCTTGAAAATAGAAAATAATTGTTACGAGAAGAACGAGGAAATTTCTATTGAAAATTTTATGGAGCAATCTCAAAACGTGATAGATTTCCTCCTCAAGAAGGGTAACAGTTTTAAGATCACTAAAGAAAAATATCCGTACCTTCTTAATTTTGCCGCAAAAAATGGAGATGAAGAATCATTTAAAAAAATTTTAATGAAATTGGGAAATATCGAATCAACTTATATTTTTCCAGCGAGATCAACAGTCTTTCATACAGTTATTAAAGAAGGGACGTGCAAAATGATTAAGGATCTTGTTGATCACGGGGCGGACATCAACGAAAAAGACTTATATCATGGAGAACATCCATTACAAACTGCTATGAAATTAAGACGTTTTCTTCATATGCGTTGTCTATTGGAACATAATGCTTCTGCTTATGGCCTTGAAACAGAAGGGCTCACAATTCTCCATGAAGCTGTTGAATTCAGAGCGGATCACGACATTATTCAAAAGATTTTATCCCAAGGAATTGATGTGAATATAAAATCACAACGCTACGGAGAAACACCTCTTCATTTAGCTTGTAAAAGCCGGGATGTTGAAACAGTACAGATATTGCATAATTACGGGGCGAATATTAATGCTAAAGATCACGATGGAAATACCCCATTGCATTTCAGTGTTGGTAATTTTAAAATAGCTTCCTATTTAATAAAAGCCGGCGCTGATGTTAATTGCACTAACAATGATAAAATTCACTTCATTTATCAATTCTGCAAACTAAAGACATCAACTTGAATGTTGTTGAGCTCCTTTTAGATCAGGGAATTGATGTTAATTGTAGGGACCAATTTGGAAGAACAGCACTCGATTATATTATAGATCAGGAAAGATCACGTGTTGAACGTGATGCCGATCTTCGTTGCTTGAACATATTGATCAAAAAAGAAGCTGACGTTAATGCAAAAGATCGCAATGGAAATACACCATTACATTGCAGTGTTGGTAATTTTAAAATAGCTTCCTATTTAATAAAAGCCGGCGCTGATGTTAATTGCACTAACAATGATAAACAAAATTCACTTCATTTATCAATTCTTCAAACTAAAGACATGAACTTGAATGTTGTTGAGCTCATTTTAGATCAGGGAATTGATGTTAATTTAAGGGACCAAGGAGAAAGAACGGCATTCCATTATTATGTAGAACACGAAATATCACATGATGAACGAGATACCGATCTTCGTTGCTTGAACATATTGATCAAAAAAGGAGCTGACGTTAATGCAAAAGATCAGAATGGAAATACTCCCCTTCATTATATAGTACTAAGTCCTTGTCGCCCAAAGTTGTTAAAATATTATCTTGACTTAGGAGCGGATATTAATGCTCAGAATATCGACGGAGAGACACCTCTCTCCTATCCTATAAATCCTTCTATATTCCTCGGACCTAATAAGTATTTAATTGCGCATTTATCGAAAATGATAGTTCATAATTTGCATGTTAGTGAGAAAAATTTAGAAGCGCTGAATCATGAGATGGCCATCAAATTTTATAGAGAGTGTAATGCTGATATTTACAAAATGAAAACTAAAATCGGGAATAGTAATATTTCTATGCTAGATTTTTTCTGTAAAGATGTAAACAAGTTGGCTGCATTTCTAAGAAATGAAGATATCCTAGAAGCTTTGGATCAATATTCTTTTTTTAACGATTTCCCAGTTTATGGGAAGTTATTACAGAGAAAAATGAGAAGAGCAATTAAAAGACAGGACCTCTTAAGAAGTTATGAATATATTTTTAATTTTTATCTGAAAGCTGAATTACCAAACCTTGTTCTTAATGAAATAGGCGGATACTTGAGAATAGGAGATTTAAATACTTTCGTTAAAACTTTTAATTTGCATAAAGAAAACAATGCGTAAATAAAGGTTGTTAATATTTTTATTTTCAGAAGATATTTTATTCTTTAGAATTAAGTTCTGTAAAGTACTTGTACATATTTTTAACAACATTTATGTATCTAGATAAATTTTCTTAAATATACAGTGCAATTTTTAATCAAAACGATGTTTAGATTTTTTAAAATTTATTTATAGTAATCAGATTCTCCCGATGAAGCTATACAGTAGGGGAGAGCAGGGCACAGAGGACCGGCGGGGCACAGGGGTTCGATTCAATAAAATTGTATTTTGTGGTGCGATCTCTTTGTAATGGCCGTAATTACATTCTTTAGTGAGTGACTATTTCAGTTTGTGTCAAGTCGAGACGCATTTTGAACCAACGCTTTTGGAAAAAAAATATAAAAAACGAAAATTCAAGGAGAGCTTATGTAGCCGACTTTCGTGCTTTGTGAAAATGGGAAACGAGAGGGCACAATTTTTAAAAAGAGGGAGCTGAGGATCATGAGACTTTTAACAGTGGTTTCTGATTGCAAGATCTCGAACTTTAACTGGGGTCTTAACACCATTAAAGGGTTCCAGAACACCAGGGTTAAAGTGGAGTTCCAAATCAGAACACAATGTTTTCTAAAACGATTACTATAAAAACACAAACACGTTTGAGGGATTCGGAATTATTAGGAGGGTGGAGCACACGACTTGAATCGGAAAGGAAATATAAAGGTTCACGTTTGTGAACACAAAACTATTCTTCCATTTACATATTTGTGGTCCTTAAAAGGACCGTTTGTTCTAAGGTAGGTTGGCTCTAATAAGAGCCTTTTAATCGGAGATGTCCAAATCTCCAAAGAGTTCCCTCATCAGACGGAGTTTAGGCTTCGAAATGACTGATTTCACTAATGGTGGTCTAGGTGAAACATCGGAAGAACCACCCGGAACCGGCTGAAACTTCTCTGCTGGGGGTACTTCTCTCCTCGTGATCCTCGATCCCCGGCTGAGTACCTTGCTTGGAGTCGCAAGGATTACATATGCCTCCCGCAAAATCTGCCTGCCTCGAATCCTAGGTTTAGAGGAAACTGCCTCTATCGGTGACGCTTGTAAGATGATGACGTCATCGTCACTTTCAGGGACCTCCGGTTCAGGCGTACAACCCCACACGTTGGTAATGCGGGGTTGGAAAATCAGATCTTTCCCAGGGGTGATGGGAACCCCATCACGCAAGCGGAAGCATTCAGGACCGAAGATATCGTCGTATGGGAGTCGTGGTGGAGAGACCGCGGCCGAAGGATTAACGGCTGTTGGGTTGGTGTTACGAACGGGGATTCGTAAATCCGGACGCTCAACCTCACGGCGACGATACGGCACCAGAATGTCCACGATTTCCCCCGGTAGAGCAGCTGCTTTCGCGGCGAGGGCGAGTAGAATCTTCTCTGCGATACGTTTTCTTGGACCTGGACGACAGCGTCTTGGAACTTGGGTTAGAGAATCTGACATCTAGTTTTAGAGTTTCTCTTAAAAGCGATCGAAAATACGCGTTAACGTTAGATACTCAGGGTGCGAGACCCGGTATCTGTTGCAAACAGCGCTTAATGAAGCGTGATTAAGAAAGTCTTTAATTTATGTGTATCTGAGGTTCGAATTCGAAGACTGAACAATTTTGCCTGAGCTCAATTGTCTAATACTCTCGGTCTCGAAGTCAGACCGTAAACTAAAACTCTTTGGCTGTATTTATAATAGCTGGCTGGGTAATCGGTGGTGGGGACGTGCGGCGTGATTGGCTGTCGCCGAGCGGCTCGAACCAACCAGAGTCGCGCTTCCCCCGATAGCCGAACTCCCAGCGGTAAGAAAGCCACGTAGGCTCCCTCCGAGAAGAGAAAAACCGTTAATATCCAGTATTAACCGGCTTTATCTAGTAAAACCGGTTAAACTGGTAACAACTGACCGGGTGCTTCTAAGAAGAGGCCGTTATTTTGGCTTTGTTCAGTCTTGTGTTTCTTTTATGCTTTATTTATAGGATACAATAGGGCACTCTAAATGAGTGATATTAAAAAGGTTTGGCTTGAGGGAAAATAAGTATTGTGGCGTGCGACACTTATAAGAAACTTTCATACATATAGCCTTCTCATTTGTTTATAAGTGCTTTAATTGTTGAAATGTTTATTAAGTATATGTTAGTGTTCACTTAGCTTACTTTTTGTCGAAGTTTCGTTACCAAAATGTTTGATGTATTAAATGTAGGTTAGCATTGTTTATGAATTGACTGCGGGGGGCACAGAGGACCAGGTAGTGCTGGAGCACACAGAACCTATGCAAATTGCGACTATGAATTTTATATCCTCACTGTTGATAAGATATTTTTATTTATTTAAATATTTTTTATTTTAGATGGTGCACATGCATCATGATGCATGTGCTGCATTAAACGAGGAAGACGAATATATAATTTGTTTGCATTGTTCTTAAACATTTTATAAAAGTTCTTTAATTTTTTTCTTTATTTCTTTTTTTAATAACAAAATACGCTTAATAGTGAAAACTTGTATTTTATATATGAATTACATACGCGGGGCACAGAGAATCGGCAATGTCCTCTGTGCCCCGCGGGCTGGGGCACAGAGGTCCAAAAATTTTTTTCCAAATTTTCCGTTATATACGCGAATTAAAAATAATAATGTATTCTAGCAAAGCGTTTATCGAAAGTAGATAGTTTTTTCAATATGTACACCAAATTTTAATTAAAAGTACGTGTTATTTATAATTATATCAACGAAAGAACGTTAAGCGGTCCTCTGTGCCCTACTCTCCCCTACAATGTTTCCATAATTTGTAAAAAATGTTTGGAAAATGAGTGAGAAAATTATAATTAAAAAATATAATTTCTTGAAATCAATTTCATTTATTGAGTTTTCAAATTGTCTTTGTTTACATCCAACAAAATTTTCAACAAAGCATTCGCAACATACCTACGTTCTTGATTCAAACGCACATGTATCTTTACCTAGTTGTTCGCCCACGACTGACTTTGTTTTTCGTTTTTTGCTTATTTAATAAATTATAGAGATTTCACGCGTTATAAACAACCAAATTAGAAATTTTTGGCCGTTCCACTGCTGGAAATACAAAGATAGAAATCCTATACTTTTCTATCTCTTTCTATCCTTAAGATAGAAAAAGAAATAGAAGCAAAGATATTAGTACTCTCTAAATATGAATCAGCGAAATTTCGCTGATTGGTAGCGCATATTCGCTGATTCAACCAGCCTAGAGTATACAGCTGCGAATCAGCGAATATTCGCTGCTTGAATCAGCGAAAAATTTATTTCGCTGATTAGCAGTGAATTTTTCACTGAATAGCAGTGAACTTTTCGCTGATTAACAGTTAAATTTCCCTGCCAAAATTTGGAAATGTTCTTGGGTTAAGAATAGATTTCAATTTTTTATACTTTTAAAAATGAACATTTATTACACACTCAATAGAATACAAAAATGTATAAATTTTCACTTATATTAATTATCGTCATTTTCAGCATTAATTGTTTTGTCCAGCTTTAAATTTGACAAATTCATATGCAATGACGTGACAACTCCACGAGACTTTGCAATACCCAAGTCTTACACATAGTTTTCCATAAAGTTATAGAAATTGTTGAGTCCTTCAGGGTGGCAGAGATGTAGCACAAAATACACTTTAAAAAGCAGATCAAAAGCAGACACCGGATTGCAGTTATGAGGTTTTATAAACCAGCCATCGCCTTGGACGAAGAATGAGTTCCGATTATCCTGCCCCTTCACGCAGACAATATACGGCTGTATGTTTGAATTAACCCACGTGCAAAGATTCTACGGAATCGGTTCCGTAGAATTTCCATATAGAAATTCCATATACAAATTCCTTAAAATATTCCACAAATTTCCGGAAAAACCTTGTAGAATTTCTTTACGAGGAAGTTCGGTTTTCTACAGAAGATTTTGCCTCCCAGGATCTAACTTGGGGGTCTTCGAAGATCCGCACTGCTCCAGGTATCGTAAACCGAACTTCCTCGAGGAAGTCCGGCTTCCTAAGAAAGATGTTGCCCTCTCGAAACCACGGTCGTATACACAGGTCCAGAACATCCTCGAGGAAGTTTGGTTTACGACACCTGGAGCAGCGTGGAATTTCTATGACTCCCAATTAAACCCAGGAGGATAAAATATTCACTAGAAAACCAGACTTCCTCGAGGAAGTTCGGTTTAAGACACCTGGAGTAGCGTGGAATGCCGAGGACCCCCAAGTTAGTTTCGAAGCCGGACTTCCTCGAGGAAGTTTGGTTTACGATACTTGGAGCAGTGCGGATCTTCGAAGACCCCCAGTTAGATTCGGGAAGTCAAATTCTTTCTTAGAAAACCAGACTTCCTCGAGGAAGTTTGGTTTACAATACCTGGAGCAGCGTGGAATGTCGAGGACTCGCAAGTTAGTTTTGAAAGGACAAACTCTTTCTCAGGAAACCGGACTTCCTCGAGGAAGTTTGGTTTACGATACCTGGAGCAGCGTGGAATTTCTATGACTCCCAGTTAAACCCAGGTGGATAAAATATTTAGTAGAAAAAGAGACTTCCTCGAGGAAGTTCGGTTTCCGATACCTGGAGCAGTGCGGATCTTCGAAGACCCCCAAGTTAGATCCTGGGAGGCAAAATCTTATGTAGAAAACCGTACTTCCTCGTAAAGAAATTCTACAAGGTTTTTCCGGAAACTTGTGGAATATTTTGAGGAATTTCTATATGGAATTTCTATATGGAAATTCTACGGAACCGATTCCGTAGAATCTTTCCACGTGGGTAAAGTGCTCAGAACGTCAATTTCATGAAAAATGGTAATTTTAGCTTTTAAGGGTAGTTTTCAAGGCCCCCTGGGGGTGTGTTAGGGGTGCAAAACCCATATGTGTGATGCATGAAATTCGTTGGTGAATAGTTCTCTATAAGTTTCTATAATCTCCCGTCACTTAATTCTAAACCCTGAAAAATTATTCCAAAAACTCCAAAAAGTAATTTTTCCCCATGAAATTTACATGGGAAACTTCAAGTCAAAGCCGACACGTGTTTTAATCAAAAAAAAAAAAAAAGAAAAAAAAATTAGAGACTTTCTTTTTTCGGGTTTAGAAACGAATTGGGGGGATCGAGACTCTGTAGCATTGAAAAAATTTTTGCAATGCATTTTTGGACCACCCTATTGTACACATCTCTTCCCGCGCTCACAGTTATTGCATTTTGAGGAAAAACAAATATAAAAAAAAAGTATACTTATAGTTTGAAGTGTGCTCTTTCCTTTGGTATCACTAAAATTATCGAAAAAAATTTTTTTGATCGAAAAATGCAGTCTGAAACAAAAAAATCCCGATTTTCGACGGCAATTTTTTTTTAAATCGAGTTTTCAAAGATTTACCGGCTTGGAATCATCTTGGAACCGGTCTAGATCGTGGACGCGATGTCTGAATTTAAAAAATATGGGGTGGTGAAGTCATTTTGAACCATTAGAAATTTCAAAAAGGCGCCCGAATTGCAAAATTTTTGCCAAAAAATTCATGAATTTTTTTTCTCACAAATGAAGCACTTTACTAATCGATTCAAGTGATTTTTGCAATTTATCAAAAATTAGCAATTAGCAAAACCATAAAATTACTCAAATCGTTTTGAAAAAATTCAGGTGTATTAATTGACCAATTCTAAGCACTTTTTGTTGTTTATAATTCTTTTGTAAAGTGCCTCGTTTCTAAGAAAAAAATTCATAAATTTTCGGGCAAAAATTTTGCCTTCGAAAATCGGGATTTTTTTTGTTTCAAACTGCATTTTTCGATCAACAAAATTGTTTTTCAATAATTTTATCGATACCAACGGAAAGAGCACACTTCAAACTATAAGTATACATTTTTTTTTTGTTCAAAATAACGTCCGGCTGGACGTTAATGGGTTATTGGTGTTAAGTGCATGTCACGTGACTTGAAGGTTATCATAATTACAAGAACGAACGCGCGCGAATTTATCTTCTTTTTAAATATTATATAATTTATTATATTTTATTTCTCTAATCTCTTAAAATTTATGTTAAACTTCATGAAAATCTCTAAAAATTCCAAGAACCCTTTGAAAACCTGTGAAATCGCTTAAAATTCGTGAACATCTCTTAAAATTTTCAGAATCTTCTTGAGATCCTTTTAAATTCAATAATAACAATTCAAATCCCTTTTATATCCTTTAAAATCCATTACAAGTATTAGAAATATCTTCAAATTCCATGAAATCCTTTAAAATTCTCACAAAATCTTTTATAAATCATAAAAATCCCTTAAATTCTCTTAAAATCGAAATTCTACAATAAAATTTTTAAATTCCTTAAAACCCTAGAAACTGTTTGAAATCTCTGAAAATTTCATTCAAAACCTTCCAAATAAAATTCATTGAAATATGTTAAAATTCCTCCAAATTTTACAACATTTAAAATCTATTAAATTCCTTTAAAATTCTACTAAATATTCTGAAATCCCTTAAAATTCTACAAAATTATTTAGAAATTCTAAAATTCTTTTAAATTTAGTGAAAATTATTTGTAAATCGTCAAAATCCCTTAAAATTCATGAAAATCTCTAACAATCTCTTAAAAAATTATTAAAGATATCAAATTCCATGAAATCTTTAAAAATATCACAAAATCCTTTATAAATTAGAAATATTTTTTGAAAATCCTTAAAATTTTACGAAAACCTTCGAAATCTTTGTAAATTTTACAAAATCTTTTAAATATCAATAATTTATAATTAATAATTTACTTAATAATTTAAGTTTTGAAATTCCTCAATAAAATTCCCTATAAAGTTTTAAATTCCTTATTTAAATCCCACAAAATACATATTTTAAAAGTCATAAAAGTACCTTGAAGTCCGATTGAAATTTGATCAAATTCGTGAAAATTTTTAAAAATTCCCAGAAACTTCTTGAAATTCTTTAAAATTCTAGGATAACAATTAAAATCCCATTATTTCTCTTGAAATCTTTAAAAACTCGATAAAATTCCCTTAAAATTCTTATTCTTTTCAATGTATTTCGAATTTAGACTCATGACAAAATAATTATTAACGAAACCAAATTCAAAATTTCAAATTCAATTTTCACGGAATTTACGATTCGGCAAGTATCGATTATCGAAAATCACTATCGATACTTACACAACGAATCATCTTCTTCATTATATCTCGACTAGAGACATTTTCAGAACTTTCAAACCCCCCCTCCTCCATCATGGCTTTATTTCGAACAATTTTCCAAATTTTAAATGTAAATTCACAAAAGGTGAAATTTCCATTATTTTTTTTTCCTCCATATTTACATTTCTTTGAACAAACTTCAACATTTATTTAAATTTTATAAATCACTAGAAACCGGGCCAATATGCCAAACTTTTGGACAACGGTCCAAAGTACGCTTCAGGAATATATACAGAATATGTAAGATCGTTACGTACCTTTTGGAACAATTCAGATTCATCAGTTAAATGTTCTTCTTGTAAGAAACCACCAAATAACCCGTTAGTAACAAAAGGAGATCCATCTAAGCGCTTAAAAGGTTATCCAAAATTATTGAAAAGGTTATCGTACTTTTTGACAGATACAAAAAGTTTCATAAGTATTAGGATATATTAATAAATCAATACTATTCTTTCAAATTAAAATAACACTCTGCCCTTAATGATTTTTTCTTCTATAAATTTAAGCTCCTGATGAAGTGAAAAAAAATCTTCAACCCTGTGTACAGCAGTCTTTTTGGACGTATTTATTCGGTAAAGAGGAAACAAATTCTAGTGATTCCATTCCAGATCCTTCCACATGCAGATTGGCTTACAAATACAAAGAAAGTTGCAGGTAATTTTCATAATTAAGGCCATGTAAGACTTACCCGATCTCTACCTTACCGACATTTTTTTCTCTGCAACATTATTTGCACATTTATTGAAATATCAAAATGAAAACTTCTAAAATTAAAGAAAATATGCAAAGCTATGTTTATTTAGAAAAATTTTATTTATAAATGTCAATATTTAGGACCAGAGAAACGTACCTTAATGCTTTAGCTTTAATTTTAGAAATGTTCAATTTGATATCTCAATAAATGTAGACGTAGCGTCGGCAGAGAAAAAAATGTCGGTAAGTTAAGGATCGGGTAAATATTACATGGCCTTACACTCAACTCTTGCTACATCAGCAGCCCTATCAAAAGCTTCGGATTGAAATTCATTCCGAATCAATTCGAAATTTTCCGAATGATTCTGGTATTTGTATCCGAACCAAACAGTTTCATTCCAATCTAATCCGAAGGAAGTTTTCAATCCGCATTCATTCGAAGCCCGTTCGAAATCAATCCGAACCTTTAATCGGAATGAATCCGCCAATCAGAATTAATCCGCGCTTTCAATCAGAATAAATCCATTCAATCCGAATAAATCCGAATTTATCCGACATTTAGGAATCATTCATATTGACTCGTTAGACCAGATTAATTCGGATTCATTCAGATTAAAGATTTGAATTGTTTTTGAATGGTTTGCGGATTAATTCGGATTGATAACTTACTTCGGATTAGATCTGAATGAAACCGTTTGTTCAGATACAAATTCCAAAATGATTCGGATTGATTCGGAATGAATTGCAATCCAAACTTTCAATCCGGATGAATCCGGTTCATCCGATTAATTAGGATTTTATATCCGAATGAATGAGAATTAATCCGGTCTAAACGAATCAATCTGAATGATTCCGAAAAATTCGGATTAACCGGATTCAATCGGATTAAAATTTCGAATTAATTCTGATTTATTTCGGATTTATTCGGATTGAAAACTTTCTTCGTGTTAGAATGATTCGTATTGATTTGGATTTGGTTGAAATTTCAGGCGTCTATAGTATGATGTTTTTTGTTCGATTTATTGGAATAAAAATATTAACAACAAAAATCTTCCAAAGTTTCCAAAACTTAATATTTATTTAATAACAGAAATTTATCTGGTGTTGCCCGAGATTTTAAAAGATTTCATAGAATTTCAAGGGATTTCCAGACATTTCATAAGATTTCAGAAATTATAAAAGGATTTTAAGAGATTTATTGTGATTTAAAGTAATTCGAAGAATTAAAAAGACTAAAGGATTCTAAAAAGACTTGAAAGTAGTTATCAAAAGGTTTATTCAGATATTTTATAAATAAAAATTGTAAAAGGATTGTATCAGATTTATAGTGATTTTAAAGAATTTCAAGGAATAAAAACACTAAAGGATTTTAAAAAGAGTTGAAAATTGTTATCAAAAGGTTTTTTCAGAAATTCCACAAGATTTCAAAGCATTTTAACTGATTTGAACGAATTTGAAGGAATTTGAAGAGATTTCAAGAAAGTTTAAGAGAATTCGAAAATTTTCTTAACATTTCACGGATTTCCAAGAGTTTTAATGATTGTTAAAAGATGTCCTGGAATTATAACGCATTTTAAAGAATTTTATTTTAAAGGATTTCAAGAGATTTTTAGGATATTTAAAAGATATCCTGAAATTTAAAAAAAATTTTTAATCAATTTTTAAATTTTTAAATTATTTAAATTTTCGAATTTTTTGTATTAAATTTTCTTTTAAATTTTTAATCTCATTTTTAGAACCTTTTTAAAACCATTTAAAATAACTAGAAACTTTGGGTAAAGTCCTTGAATTCTTTTAAAATCATTAAAAAAATTATAAATTCTATAGAATCCTTACTAAATTCTTAGAATCATTTAAAACATCTTGAAATCGTTTAAAATATTTCGAAATCCCTTGGAATTGATTAAAATTCCCTATAAACACTTGAAATTTCTTGAAATCCCTTAAAAATCACTTAGTTCCATGAAAGTGAGGTTCTTAAAAATGTGTCTTGCAATATAGTGAAATTGATAAAAATATCTCAAAAATTCTTTTAATAACTCTTTTGAACTATTTTAAAAATCCACAAAAGTCACTAAAATGGAATAAAATCTCAGAATCCTTTAACAATTTTTTAAATCTGTCTTTTTATCCCTTAAAGTTCCTAAAATTCCTTCGAACTCTTTTTAAAATCCTATAAATTTTCCTGAAATCCTTTGAGACGTCTCTATACAAAATCCCTTAAAATCTTTTAAAATCCCTTGAAATCTCTTAAAATCCCGAGCAAAGCCGGGTAAATTTTCGCTAGTAAATAGAAATAAAATAAAATAATCCTAGAAACTTTTTTTGACATTCTTAATCCAGTAAATATATAATATAATAAAAAAAATTAAATAAAAAAAAATCGTCGGACTAGATGTCTGAAACTTCATTCGGAATGAATTTCAATCCGAATCTTTCACTAGGGAGTTGTAAACATATTACTGGCATTAATTTTTCCGATAGAGAAGAAGACCCACGATTATGTGATCCTCGTTACTCAGCCACACCTGGAGATGTTCTTTTATACACCGAATTTCCAAAACCATCATCAACTGTAGAACCGCAGCCACAACCACCTCCAGGTTTCAAAATTCCGTCGTCAGTAAAATGTAAAAAAATAGCTGATGCAGTTGCGGAACACAATTGTGTACATTTATTTCCACCATACAAAGCTAACGAATGCACATCAGACAAGTTAGTTCATCTTTTATTACAATTTCCTTCTTACAAGATTTCCAAGAAGTTTCTGGGAATTTTAACGATTTTCACTAATTTTAAGCAATTTCGAAGGTTTTCGTGAGATTTTAAGAGATATAAAAAGGTTTTAGGAATTTCAAGAGATTTTGAATCTTGTCGTAGAATTTCGAAATTTCCAAAGGGTTTTGAGAAAAGTTAAAAATATTTTAAAGAAATTTAAACGTTCTCATGGAATTTCTGGGAATTTTAAGAGAATTCAAGTGGTTTTAATTATTTTTAAAAGATTTTGGCATTTTTAAGGATTTTATTAAATTTTATGAAATTTCTAATAATTTTAATGGATTACGAGATTTTTATGACTCAAAATATTTTATGGGATTTAAAGAATTTTAAGTAAGGGAATTTTATTAAGGGATTTCAAATTTTTTTTTTACGATTTTTAAAAGATTTTGTACAATTTTATTTTTCGAATAATTTTAGGCAATTTCACGAAATATTTCTGATTTTTAAAAGATTTTAGGAAATTTTTAAGGATTTCATGGAATTTTATGAGATTTCTAATAATTTCAATGTATTTTAAAGAATTTAAATGTATTTTAACTGCTATTATAAAATTTTAAAGAATTCTAAGAAGTTTCTGGAAATTTTAAGAGATATAAAAAGATTCTTGGGATTTTAAGCGATCATGAATCTTGTCGTGGAATTTCGAAATTTCAAAAGGATTTTGAGAATTTAAAATATTTCTCATAGAATTTCCAAGAATTTTAAGAGAATTCAAGGGGTTTCAATAATTTTTAAAAGACTTTCGCAAAATATTTTATGGGATTTAAAGGATTTCAAAATTTGTAAGGGAATCTTGAAGATTCTGTTTATTTGAAGAGGTTTTCACGAATTTGAACAGATTTCAAGAGATTTTTATGACTTTTAAAATATTTTCTAGGATTTAAAGAATTTTGTTGTCAGGGTATTTTATACAGGGATTAAAAAAAAATTTTGTTTTTATTAAAAGATTTTGTAGAATTTATAAGGATTTCAAAGGCTTTCGTAAAATTTGAAGGACAAGAGCAAAGCAACACAGTCGCGAATATTTTGTTTTCCTTCTAACAACTTCAAGTCATTTAAAAGCCAATCAGGGTTTACAACGACAAACATTTTTTAAAATAGGATAATATAAATATTATAATATAATAATAATATAAAGAATATTATAATAATAATATAAAGAATATTATAATAACATTATAAATAATATAATAATAATATAATATAAAAAACAATTACTTTGTTTTTGGAATTTATTTATTTATTTTCCATTATTTTCATTCAGATGTTCAGAACCAAGACCTTTTCGAATACCTTACGCGGAATTTAGGCCCAGAGAACGAATGAGAGCACCTTTTACATGTGAAGATGGAAAACGTGCAGAAGATGTTATACAGCCTATTAGAAAAGAAATGTATCCTTGTGGATTTCCCCCATTTTCATCTGTAAATGTCGATCCACAAGCAAAGATCCCAAAGAAATTTTCAGCTCCTCTTTTGAGTTCTGAAGACAAAATTGATTTGAATTCTTGTAAAGATCAGAAAAAGATGTCAAGAATAGAGCGGTTGCAAAAACTCACTGCAGGAAAACATGGAATGTATCGATCTTTCTATTAATTGTAAAAAAAGAACCAGTAAGACAGTAAACTTATTAAATTTAGGAAGTTTATTTTTATCATTTACAAAAAAAATTTTAACATTGACTTTTCAACAGAAAACATAGAAATAATAGTAGTAGTTTAATTTATAAATTAATTATTATAAAATTAGTTGTCATCTAAATATTCTTTTTACAATTGTTAAAAAAATGTTTACTATTAAAATATTAAAATATTTAAAAAATATTTAAATTATAATTTATTAATAAATTATTTATTTTTCACGATTTTAAATTTGAAGAATTTAATATTTCATTGTTTTTATAAATTTGTAATTCTACAATTCCGCGAAATTTGTATATTTCTGCATTTATAATTGGGTATTTTGATTGTTTTTTTAATTGTTGCATTCGAAATTTTAAAGATTGCGTTATCTCTATAAGATTCAAAAATGTGCGCGAAATGGAAGAATCGACAAGCGATTATTTTCGATTCTCTCGAATCGCAACTCTCAGCTAACTTCAAACTAATCAAACTTCAGTCAGTTCAGTCGTCATGGTCTTCAACTGTCTTCAATTAATAATGGAGAACTACTGAGAAAAACAAGAGAAATGGTGAAAATTATCAATAATTATTATTCTCACGGGGTATTTTCTACTGAACAGTGAAATGCCTCTTAAGGGAACGTCTGCCTGCAAGACAAAACAGATTCCTCGAATATTTAAACGTCAAAAAGCAATAAGCAATCCTCGCTCTTGGTTAACTTCTTTAATTACTCCTGAGGAAGTTTCTACTCCCGAACAGGCAAGCAATTCTGATTATGACTTACTTCCCAGTTCATCTTATGAATATCAAGATGTTGAAGATGATAGTCATAAAAAAGGTTCCTCCAAATCCATATCTAACAAGGAACTTTCCGAGAAAACGTGGAATACCGAGAGCTATCAGGTAATGTTTTGTTTTAATTGTTTTCATTTACATATATTTGTTGACATTTGCTATGCTTATTCTCAGTTTCCTATAAATTGTTGCCTTTTATTGTTAAATAATTAGTCATTTTATCGATTTCGACATTACAGTTTTAGTATTCAAACTATAAGAAGAAAGTTTTTCTTTATTTTGACATTTGTACATTTGACAAAAAGTAGGTTATGTTTCTTATATTTCAACGCACGTTTTAGTTAAATTTCCACGTTTTGTAACCTTCTGAGCCCAAAAAATAACGTCATAGAGGAAGCTTTGTAGTCGTCACATTTTCCAATATTTTAAAAATGGTTCCTCACTTGATAAATGTCTAAAATACAACATTTTAATCAATTGTCCGGATGTGTGTGTGTGTGTGTGTGCGTGTGTGTTTGTAGCCGTTTTCTGTCGTCTTGCTAATTTAAAGACAGTTGTAGATAAATTGATGAAATTTGTAATGTATATTGGCACCACCAATATCTCAAAACGTGCCAAAGGATTTTTCAAAATATTAAATTTAAAAATGTTTATATACATTTAAAATTTATTTTAAAAATTAAGTTTTCGACAGTAACATCTCAAATAATCAAAATTCAAAGCTTATATACATGAAAGAAAGATTCCTTGCGTCGAGACGAATCGATTGACCTGTAGGATTAGTGTTTTTATGTGAATATTAATAAAATTATGATTATTTGTAATTTTGAAAATTTTTCCGTTTTGCTTCCTCATAGAGGAAGCTTTGTAATGGTGACAAATTTCAGTTTCCTAAAAAATGTTTTTTTCAACATATTTCAAGGGCAATATATCTAATAGGATGATCTGAAAAATTGTCCGGATGTATGTATGTATGAATGTATGTATGTGTGTGTATATGTGTGTCGCGATCCATCAATTTCTTGAAAACACGTAGAGATAAATTGATGAAATTTTGTATAGTTATTATTCTACTATATACCTAGTTGAATTTCTTATAAGGGTTTAACAAAATATTTAAGTTTACAATTTTTATGTACTTTTATAATTTTAGTGAAATTGATTTTTCTACTGTAACTTTTAGAAAAATCAAAATTCAAAGAAGATGTAAAAAGAAAAAAGATTTCTTATGTCGAGACGAATCGATGGGCCTGTAAGTTTAATGCATTTCATTAAAAAATAAGAAAGTTATGGTTATTTATAATTTTGAAAGTTAATTTTTTGCTATATCATTGAGTCCCTTGTAATGGTTAATTGTATTTTTCAAAAATTAATTTTTCGACTATAATTTTTGAAATAATTAAAATTTTACGAAAAAATAGGTTAGACAAATGTTGACCAGGACCGAGAGGGACATTTAAACATACTATCAATTTTGACCTTGAGTTCAATTTTCAAGGTCATTTCAAGGCCAAGACAATTTTTTAAATGAGAACCCCAGTATTTAACTGCGGATTTAACTTCGTTTTTCGATTTGTTCTCGACATTTATGATCAAAATAACGATTAACCAAACAATTCTACTTATATTTATTATAAGAATTTGCACTTTTTAGAAAATAATTTTTTTTTTCATCATAATGAGGAAGCAATGTGCTCAGAAACTAAGCACATAAAAATATAAATATAGTTCTTATTAAACCTTATTGCAGTATTAATAATTAAAGATGATGATAAAGAAAGTTAAGGTGTGTTAAGTTGGCACAACACTATTGTCAGATTAACATATAAACTATATCATAATTTAAGGCTCATTTAAGGCTCATTTAATGCCCTATTCCGAAATTTAATGCTCAACGTTTATTATTAAAAAAAGCTGATTGCGCTAGCTTAACGTTAAGCTGGCACCACCGCACTAGTAAAAAATTAATTAACACTTTTCTGATAATGCCATAATTTAAGGCTCATTTAAGGCTCTTCAAATTTCAAAGCCTGGATTTTGTCAGATTTTTTTTTTTATAAAAAAAAGCTAATTGCGCTAGCTTAACGTTAAGCTAGCACCACCGTACCCGTAAAAAATTAATTTATTCATTTCTGATAAGGCCATAATTTAAAGCTCATTTAAGGCTCTAGAAATATCGAGAGAAATATTGAAAAAAATATGTTTAAACAACCATTGTTTAAACAATTTCTCGAAAAATTCATTTTACCAACTCGTTTCTAATACCAACATTTCAGGCTCATTTAAGGCTCTAGAAATATCAAAGAACGGAAGTTGTCCGATTTTTTTATTATTAGTTTTTTTTTAAAAACAAATATGTGTTGTGCCAGCTTAAATATAAAACCAGTAGGGTAGGGGGGCGGAGTCAAATTGCAATTAACATTCTAAATGCGATGTCAAAAAAAAAAAAAACTTTCGTACATGTAAATATAATGCATAAATGTATATAACTGTATATAAATTATATACATAATGTATGATGTATTGACGTTTATTCTATGTGCAATTGACATTGGAGTAAAAAGAAATTTTTCGAGAATACAATGGTTGTTTAAAAAAATTTTTTAGACTTTTCTTTTCATATTTCCAGACCCATAAATGAGCCTTAAATTATGCACGACGTAAAATTTGATTTTATTAACTTCTTCTTAGCTTTCCACTTCGTTAAGCTAGCATAAAATATTTTTTTTCAAAAAAAGTAATAAATAAAAAACCTGACAAGTTTCGTTCTTTGATATTTCTGGAGCCTTAAATGAGCCTGAAATGTTGGTATTAGAAACGAGTTGGTAAAATAAATTTTTCGAGAAATTGTTTAAACAATGGTTGTTTAAACATATTTTTTTAAACTTTTCTCTCGATATTTCTAGAGCCTTAAATGAGCCTTAAATTATGCCAGGGGTGAAATTTGATTTTATTCACTCATTCTTAGATTTTCCACAACGTTAAGCTGGCACAACACAAATTTGTTTTTTAAAAAAACTAATAATCAAAAAATCGGAAAACTTCCGTTCTTTTATATTTCTAGAGCCTTAAATGAGCCTGAAATGTTGGTATTAGAAACGAGTTGGTAAAATAAATTTTTCGAGAAATTGTTTAAACAATGGTGGTTTAAACATAATTTTTTCAATATTTCTCTCGATATTTCTAGTGCCTTAAATGAGCCTTAAATTATGCCAGGGGTAAAGTTTGATTTGATTCACTCATTCTTAGATTTTCCACAACGTTAAGCTGGCACAATACAAATTTGTTTTTAAAAAAAACTAATAATCAAAAAATCGGAAAACTTCCGTTTTTTGATATTTCTAGAGCCTTAAATGAGCCTGAAATTATGGCCTTATTAAAAATGCGTTATTTAATTTTTTAACGGGTTGTACAGGTACGGTGGTGCCAGCTTAACGTTAAGCTAGCGCAATCAGCTTTTAAAAAAAAAAAAAATATTACAAAATCCGGCCTTTGACATTTGAAGAGCCTTAAATGAGCCGTAAATTATGGCCTTATCAGAAATGAATAAATTAATTTTTTAGGGGTACGGTGGTGCTAGCTTAACGTTAAGCTAGCGCAATTAGCTTTTTTTTATAAAAAAAAAATCTAACAAAATCCGGCCTTTGAAATTTGAAGAGCCTTAAATGAGCCTTAAATTATGGCATTATCAGAAAGGTGTTAATTAATTTTTTACTAGTGCGGTGGTGCCAGCTTAACGTTAAGCTAGCGCAATCAGCTTTTTTTAATAATAAACGTTGAGCATTAAATTTCGGAATAGGGCATTAAATGAGCCTTAAATTATGATATAGTTTATATGTTAATCTGACAATAGTGTTGTGCCAACTTAACACACCTAGAAAGTTACATCTTATTAATACTTAATATTTCTAAATTTAAGGGTGTTGGAGCCAAGTTCTAATCTAAAAATTCGATTTCTTTATTTTACTCAACAAATATTAAATTTGGAATTTTTTCCCTCTGTAGAATTATTCAATTTTTATCTAGAATTATGCATACAGAGCGAGAAAATACACTCGAACCTCCCGAATTTCACGAAATCCAGACCGCGGAGACCCTCTCGAATTTCACCAAATTCCTGCTCTCAAATGTCATACCAATTGCGCATGCGTATTGCGTATTTTTCAGCATTTTAAATTGCGCGCCAATAACAACCAATGAGATGCTGAGTGCCATGGCATGCGCAGTGATTAATGTGATTAGTGAGAAACCTGGTGAAATTCGAGAGGGAAATGAGGTGAAATTCGGGAGGTTCGAGTATATATAATTCAAATATTTTTTTAAGTAAAAACAAAAAAATATTCAATTTTGAAGTTAGAATTTGAATTCATCTTATGCAAAAAATATTTATCTATAATTTTCGTTGAATAAAATGGAGAATGGAATTCTGAATTTCACACTTGTGTCCAACGCTCTTAATACAATTGTTTTCATTGAGCATGTATCAATCAACACCTTTATATAATATAATAATTTTTCTAATTACGATTATATATTTAATTACACCTCATTTCACAATAAAATATTCATAGGCTGCAGAAAAACTAAAATTACTAAAATTTACAGTTTTAATAATTTGTACTTTAATGCCTATAAAATTTTAATTTGAAAACATTAGTGCTTAAAAATTAATCCTTAATTGATATAATTCAATAAAAACTTTTTTTATCATCTTTAATAAAATTAAACTTCATTATTTTGACTTTGGCGTTTGTATGTATAAAGTCGCTTAAAATCAAGATTATATTTTTTTCATTAAATTCTCCTCTTCTAGAACATCAATGTGTTTCATGTCCAATATTTTAATTATTCCTCCTGCTGAAAAATTTACATTGATTATTATTTTTATATCAAATTTCATTAAAAATTTTCTCGAGCATATTTCAATACTTTTTATTTTTTATTTTTTTAATAGTTTTTATTTTTGTTTCAGTTAACAAACGACAGTAGTGGAACACAAAGCACAGATTCCACGAAAAGAATCGCCGATGCAGAGAAAGTAGCCGATATTGAAAAATGGCTCAAGGTTCGCACAGACTCTATATCAAGCATGGACCTTGAATCTATAAAACCCGAAGGCAGTGTCCCTAGTTATTTAGGCAATGAGCTCCAGCACAATTTCCTGGGAAAAGATTCTGACCCCCTTTCAATTGATATAGATTTATCTGACAAAAAGCTTAATCTCGCCTACGATCCGATTCTACATGAGCTCCAAAATGAAAAATTACTCGCCACCTGTTCCAAGGAAAATGAATTCAGTTTACCAGGTCTCCAATATGATCCTCTAGATCCACTTGAACTCGCTCCTGATATGATGGTGGCAGGGGAAATTCTGCCATCTACAAGTGCCCTTTCAGTTCCTTCACTAAATGTTATTAACGATCCTAATGACTGCAACCGATTGCAACAAGCAACGTCTCACAATGCAGAAATTGATGCTGATCTTTGCGATAAATCAACACAGGTTTATGTTCGCGATTATAGCAACGAACGAGAAATAAATTCTCTATCAGTAAATGAATTTCACGTGGAAGAGTTAAGAGGCGACGTTCAAAATTATATTATAGATGATAATTATCTCACAGAGTTGAGAACTGTAGAACTCATGAATGATTTTTCAGAATCAGGAGTTAGTTTTAGAATTGTGGATGATTGTAAAGCTTCAAAAATGAAAACTAAAGGGTCTGGCATAACTAAAAAGCGAAAGAAACTCTCGGAAAGGAAACTTGCAATACAGGAAAGAGAAGACAATCCAGTTGATGATGGAATTATGGCTCTTGTTGCAATATCGACAGACAAGGTTTCAAATATGACTCAAATAGTCATTAAAAATGGGAAAGAAGAGCAAATATATCAGGGAAAAACGTCAGAGTTAATTAAAGCAACTGACAATTTTTCAAGATTAGATACGATTGGTGTGTGGAATGGAAATGTTAATTCTGGTACAAATAATTCATCTAACAACCATCATGATTTAGTTATAACGAATGCTTTGGAAGATTTGGGCATTACAGATGAGAGTTTGAAGCCAGTGTCGACTGCTGATCAGGGAAGAACTTGGCTTTGTCCTCAGGAGGATTGTAATCGGCAATTTAATCGACTTTATGCTCTTAAAGGTCATCTTTTGACGCATTACGGAGTTAGACCTTTCAAGGTAAGTATCCTTCTTCCAGTGATGGAGTGACTGGGATAGGTTTCATAGTTTTTTCTTTATTCCTATGTCCTTATTTTCTTAAGAATTACTATTTTTTCTTGTTTTCCAAATTTGTATACTTTATTTTTAATACTTTTCTGTCACGGAAATTTGACTGAAAGTCAGGGAAAAGTCAGGGAAATGAAAAAATTGAATCTTATGGCCATCCTGAATCTAAGTAGTTTTTTATTGAAAATTGTAAATATTTAGTTGAAACTCTATCTTCTTGGCATTCTATACTGTTAAACCTGCTGGGAGTAACTTCTTTATTTTGTAACTGTACCAGTTTCTTTTTTCAGTGCGACTATGAAGGATGTACCTGGGCCTTTTACTCTGAATTTAAATTGAAACGCCACAGAGAAACACATTTGAAGAAGAAAAACTACGCCTGTGAAGTGGCCGGTTGTCAGCGGAGGTTTACGACGATCTACAATCTCTGGAGTCACAAAAAATTACACCAGCGTCCAAGTCGAATAGTTTGTCACGTTCCAAACTGTGAGGAAAAGTTCCAAACGAAAAGAGCTCTTGAGCTTCATATGAAATCTCACGATCAGAGGCACGCACCTTATGTCTGCAAGCATGAAGGTTGTGGAAAACGTTATTACAGTAGCAATGCCTTAATATCTCATCAACGTTGCCACAGTTACAAAGATACTGATATAAAGTGTTCGTGGCCTGGATGTGGGAAAGTTTTTGACAAACCTTGTCGTCTCAAGGCTCACACTCGATCTCATACTGGATGTAAACCTTATCAATGTAACTTTACTGGGTGCCAGTGGGCTTTTACTTCTTCTAGTAAATTGAAGCGTCATCAGAAGAAACACACTAACGATCGCAAGTTTGTTTGCGAAGTTGACTCATGTGGTAAAGCTTTCATGAGATCTGAACATCTGAAAGAGCACAGGTGAATTCTAAAGCCGTAATTCTTGGAAGAGTCGAATTAATAGTTTTAGATAAATAGATAAATGATAGGGTGGGCCAAAAATTACAAATTTCTTTTAGATTAAAATGGAACTATATGTATACAAAAATTGCCCTAGGGGAAAACAATCATTGAAATATTAAAAATTTTTGACAATATTAAAGCTAAGCGTAACTGTTACGAAGATAAAAAATGAATTCGCTTTGAATTCCTTTGAATTTGCTTAAGTCAATTGAAATTCTCTTTTATCTTAATTCGGCTCTGATTCTTGGGATACATCGTCCTGAACATTTCACACAGATTTTTAAACACTGTTTATCTATTCTTTCAGATTAACTCATTCAGACGGAAGGTACTTCCAGTGCTACATGTGTGATTCTCGTTTTTCTGCAAAGAGTAGTCTCTATGTTCATATAAAGAAACATCAATCAAAAACAGATACACTTAATGATGTCAAATTGGACAGAAGACCATCTAAAGAAAAGTCCAATGACAAATCCACAGAGTCTGTCAAGCCTGTACTCTCAAAACAAAAGAACTTAAATCCTTGTGACGAACTTGCTCGTGAAACCGAGCTTCAAACCAAAATAATAAGTCGCGAGGTTCTTTCTCCATCGAGTCAATCAAATCAGCTCATCAAAAATCCAACTTTCCAAGAAGAGACAACAACTCTTCATCATTGTCCAGTTGAAACCTGCACAAGGTGTTACACATCGAAAATTGCACTTCGAACGCACTTTTTAAAAATGCATCGCAACGTGCAAATAGTGGACACATCTCCCGATACTAATTCGACTGACTTAGTTTCGGTTACTGATAATACAGATTATATAGTCTATACCCCATATCCGATATCTCAGAACGATCAGATGATTATGGTTTCACCTGGCGATGCTGTTATTTTTAGTTCTACACCGGAAATTGATGTAGCTCCAGAACCTGAACCTCCCAAGTTAACTTCTCTTCTAAAGCGGAACCAACAACACCAACGGGGGGAAAGCCATCGTCAGAAAGATCAAGGCTCAGCGAGAACTGGATTAACATATGCTGATTTCTTTGAAATGAAAGTTGCTCATACAAACTCTCAATCTGCTATTGGTGCAACTGATGTCGTTTTCGGCTCTGCTGATATGGAAGAAGGCCTTTTTCTTACTGAAGATCTTCCTTCTTCATTGTACTTTCAGGATGACATTGGAGGAACTGAATGTCAGGTTCTTTTACTCGATTCAGTAGCTATTGATCCGGAATAAATTAATTCTCTCAAGACAATCAGACAAAAAGTAATCAGTTTTAAGTAGGTTCTCGAAGTAATTGTACATTGAAATACTTGATAAAACAGGATAACATCTTTTTACCGAAAAAAAATTCCAAATGTGAAAAAGTATCGAAAAAATAATGTCCGTAAATTCAAATTACTGAATCTTTTAGTAAAAAGACACCACCACATCAAAATCTTCAATTGAAAAGAATCGAATATCAAACTTTCAGTTTTAGCATTGAATATGAAAAAGAAACATAAAAAGTCACATATATTAGCCCTTTCAATGCTTAGCGGACGTCAATGGCACTAGTAAAAATAAAATTAGCACAAATACTCGAAAAAAATTTTTTAATTAGACTATTTTTGTGAATTTTTAGGAAATTATTTTTTCGCTATTTTTTCACGTCCAGAATATTTAGTTTTTGGCAAAAAGATATTCTCCTGAAAAAATAATCATTTCATGTGATGAAATGTAGGTATCTGATATACTGATGCTTTATTAGATATTAAGATAAATTTAAAAAAATAATTTTCATGGAAAATTATAAAAAATGCCAAGTTTAAATGATAAATTTAAACGCTTTTCTATAAATAATTGTCTGTACAAATGTGAAAAGCAATCGAAAGTCATCTGCGCATACAGTATAGGATTTTTGCCCTGAGAAAAATGTTTAGTGCGGACAACAAAAATTGTTTGGTTGTGCCAACCAAATCTTGATTCTTTCAACAAACCTTTTGTTGAACCAAGAAAATTCATTTAAGCGAACAAAATTTCAGTCATCCTCAGTTTTGGTTGAATTAATAAAACTTTGGTTGGTGCAACAAAAATTTGGTTGGCACAGCCCAAAATTTTTGTTGCTTCTATAGTAATAAAAAGTTTTATTGTCTGCACCAATCATTTTTCTCCATGTGGATCCTGAATTAATCTGTGAGACGTATCATAAACATATGTTTTGAGTATATGTCGTACTAATAATTTTTTTAGATGCTTCTAGTAATCCAATCAAAAAGAAAGATTTCTGTGATTTTAGCTGTTACGTAAAAATTTTAAGATGTGACCCTTGATATTTAAAGAAGCTATTGTGTTTCCATATTAATTCTTTAATTCTTTCAAAAGTTGAATTTAGACCTTTTTAATAATGAACAATTTTTAAAAAATGTTGTGTTTTGTAAGATTCAACATGTTTTATAGTTTGTCGTTTAAAAAGTCTAAAGTTGAATTTTCGATAATGATACCTTTCAAATTTTTTTAAGAAGAATCTTAATTTATTCGAATATTATAAAAATTACTTTTTACTGATGAAACAGTATGCAAACAAAAATTTAGAGAATTTCTATCATGAAGAGGAAAAAATTTGACTAGAATCGTTATCGAAAATTCAACCTTTGTATTTTGTAGCGCCATCCTATTTATTAATTATATTATACGTATAAATTATTTGTTGTGTGACGCAGAAGGCATTAAACCCACAGTTCGATTTAAATATGTAAAATAAACTTAGTTTTAGTTTTCAGGAAGGGAAAAGAGTAAATTAAATATTCCTTCTTGCTTCATTGAAATTGAAAACCACATACATAAAATGTATCTTTTTTTTACGAGTGTTAATCTATGTTCCTAGTTCAATATTTTTATCCTTCAACTAGTTACATATATAAAATGTATCTTTTTTTTACAAGTGTTAATCTATGTTTCTAGTTCAATATTTTTATCCTTCAACTAGTTGGTTGGTTTTGAAATGCCTTTGAAATATTCATTATAAGTGCTTTTGATATACGCTTTGTATAATTAGCGTATTTTATTAATGTCAATTAGTTTATGGATTTTTTCTTAGACTTTACAAATAGGGTAGCCATTTGATCAGATAATAGAAAATAATCGCCAATATTTCTTAATTTTTTTTAAGAAAAATAGAACCAAGTTCTATCCTCAAAATTCGATTTCTTCATTTTACTCAACAAATATTGAGTAGGTAGTTTTTCGCTCTGTATCAGTAATCATTTTTTAAATAAAAATGTATATAGAGCGAAAAACCGTATGATTTTAATACTTTTTCCATAACACGAGGAATTCGAAATATAACCAAATTTCAAATTCCCCGTTTTACGTTAAGAAAAATATTTAAATTAAATATTTTTTTCGCTCTGCATATAAATATACTTTGTATACGTATTTTTATTTAAAAAGTAAATGGCTTTACGGAGCGACAATTATTTATAATAATTATTAAGTGAAGTGAAGAAATCGAATTTTGTGTTTTTTTGGCTACCCTGAAGAGGAAAAATCTATAAAACTACTTTAGGGTAAAAGCTTTCAATATATTTTAAAGTAATCTGTGATCCCAGGGCTTTATTGGTTAAGCCCAATACCATATGTACATCTCATTATCGTTTAAAATCGTTATTTTATGAATAAACGAAAATGTTGATATTTTTATAAGAAAAAATTGCGACTTTTTACTTCAGATTTTATTACTTTATTCCTCCCTGTTTACAAATCGTCAGTAACATTTATTGATTGTGGGGAATGTTACGTATCTCAGGAATCTTGCAATTAGGTAATCGTGATCTCAACAATTTATTACAAGCTACGGCTTAATTTATTCAACAATTCTTGATGATACTGACGTGTCCTTAATTCTGAAAAGTTTCTTACACTTTTTTCACGATCATGTAACAATTCTGTAACAATTTCATAGAAATTCTGTACCAATTTTGTCACAATTACGCAACAATTCTGTTAGGGGCGTTGGATCCAATTTCTGACCTCAAAATTCAATTTCCCCATTCTACTCAGCAATATTACCATTAAATATTTTTTCACTTTGCAGCGCTATTCTTTTTTTTTTAATAAGAAACATGCATACAGAGCATACTCATAAAGGGAATAACGATATAGATAATATTAGTTGAGTAAAACAAGGAAATCGAATTCTAAAGTTAAAACTTAGATCCAAGACCCTTAAATTCCCATTTTTCATTGTATCGTAATACAATAAATACCTATAAATTCGCTAATTTTCATTACAAGTCTTTGAAATGCTTTCTGTCCATCTTTACGTACAAATTTTATAAAAATGATAATCGCTATTTTAAAAATACAAAATAGGTATCTATCACTAGTATGAATGAATTACTGAATTATGGAAGCAAACTGCAAATAACAGTTTGTCGCAGTCTTTTAGGATACAAATGAATTCTTGAGCAGGATAATCTGAATGGTTTGCTGTACTTGTCATTGAAATTCTATTTTTAATTCTAATTGAAGCTAATATAATATTATATTAACGATGATGATGATAATAATATTAATAATACTGCATTTGTTTCAGATAACCAAATCAACCTGTTTCGCCGAAATTGATTGAACGTTTTCGAACTTGGCATCGTTTTTTTCTCGACGACATTTTCTTTCTGTGATGCGCGCAGCGAGACAGAAAAGGCAGTGGACAATAATTAAAAACAATGTGACGCCGAAGCAAACACCTAAAGTCCTACCAGGCTTTTCCCAATTAAGAATTGGATAAATAAATCGATTCCCAAGTTTGTCAAGGCCCCCGGCGGCAAAATAAATCGCCGAGAATATCACATAGGTCAGTGCAACAATTAGGCACCACCAGAAACTAATTATAAAAAAAGGAACTTTAACAACGCACAAATCTACAATCATTAAAAGGCTGTTGCAGATATGCAGTAAAATGTTGAGTAAATCCACAGCGTGAGTTTTGGGATCGAAAATTGCGCCCCAGTAAATAATGGTAACACAAATGGCCATCGAGGATGTGACAACGTAGAGGAACCAGTAAGTTCGTTCTAAAATACCTAAATTTAAATTAGCTGGCTCGAAATTTGCTAATTTTTGCAGCTTCCATCGACGAGAGACGATGATGGCACCGAGGAGTGACTGCGTAAATCCTAACAGCAAATCCCAATTTGTGAGGTAGATGGGCCAGAGGTAGTTATTTCCACGAGGATCGTCGCTACCAATTTCGAAAATTGAACAGATGATAATTGAGACCCAGGAAAGGAAAATGATCCATCGATAGGTGATGTACCAAGGCTTGACATTTTCATGAAATCTGCATTCTGAGAAGAGGCGGGCATGAGGTGGGTCGGTTTTTAGACGAGACCACTTTCGAGAAACTCGATACCAGAGTTTGTTCACCATTGCTCGCCGACCTGAAAATAAAAAAGATAGTGAGATTAGGTGGTGAGAATTGAAGGTCAGAAATATTTTTTTTAATCTTTGCAGATTTTAAGACAATATATATGAAATTTTAAGAAGTTTCAAAAGGTATAAGGAATTTCAAAAGATTTTTATGAAATTAATTTCAAGATATATCGATCGATATGTTTAATCTAATGACTCTTATTCAATCAACTTTTTTTTTAAGAAAACAAGCAGAAACAAGTCTGAATCATTACCTAATGATCGATTCTGTAGAAATGCGAATACAACACAGAAAATAGTGAAGTGAATTCAAAAATATTCAATTTCAAATACGTAATTTAAAAATATCGAGTGTTTATATAAAAAAAAAGAGAAAAAATGAATAACGCGATTTTAAATTATTCCGTAACTTTTAATTGTATATTTACGTCACTAGCTAATGTCTTGTTCTTTCACCTACGTTTTCCTCTTAATGCTTCCGCGCAAGTAATCACGAGCAAGCGACTAATAAACCACAATTACTCCCGTCAGTAATTTGAATTCGAGAGGAACAGTGGCGCGCGCAACTTCCGTTAGAATACATCCTTCTTTTTCAGTATTTTTTTAAAGAAAGAATTCCAGTTGCTAGATAAAAAAAGGTCAAGACAATGCAAGATGCATCCAAAAATACTCGAGTCGAATGCCGCGCGGTTTTGTTTTTTGTAAAGCGCATGCGACTCCGTTGAATTACGAATGTCAAAGTATTCTTCTTTCAAAACAGTTTTTCATATTGTTATTCATTTATGTTACGTTGTGCGAAATTACAATTGCTAATTTTTAAATGAAGTTATTAGATTCAATTACTTGTAATGATCCTTACTATATTTATTGAGGAAATTTTTATATTTACTTTATACGTTTATTGAATTAAGGAATATGGAGCCAAGTTAATCAGAAAATTAAAAAAAAAATTAAAATTCATTAAGGGCGTTGGACCCAAGTGTTAAGCTTAAAATTCCATTCTCCATTTTATTCAACGAAAATTATAGATAAATAGTTTTTCGATCTGTAGCACTAATCTTCTTTTAATAATAAGACTGCGTACAGAGAAAAAAAATATTTAGTTGCATAAAACGAAGAATTCCAAATCTAACTTTAAAATTCAATATTTTTGTTTTACTTAAAAAATATTTGAATTATATATTTTCTTGCTCTGTAAGCATAATTCAAGTTAGAAAATAATTAATTCTACAGAGTGTAATAATTCCTATTTTAATATTTGTTAAGAAAGAATAAGAAATCGAATTTTTAGATTATATAAACTGCCTCCAACATCCTTAAAAAAAAACTTTTCCAATTGCTTAAATTTCATTGAAAAAAACTATTTGATCTTCAAAAAAAACTTTTAAAATCGCTCAAAATACATTGTAAATTGATTAAGAAATTTTTCAATAAATTTTGAGCAATTTGAAAGTTTTTTTTTTTTTAATCTAAAAATAAAAATTCTAAAAATTCAATTTCTTCATTTTACTCAACAAATATTAAATTTGGAATTTTTTCCTGCTGTAAAATTAATCAATATTTAACTAGAATTATGCGTACAGAGCGAGAAAATATCTAATAAAAATATTTTTTAAGTAAAATAAAAATATTGAATTTTGAAGCTAGATTTTGAATTCCTCATTTTATGTAAAAAGTATCGAAATTAAATATTTTTTTCGCTCTGTATGCAGTTTTATATTTGAAAAAAGATTAGCGCTACAGAGCGAAAAAATATTTATCTATAATTTTCGTTGAGTAAAATGGAGAATGGAATATTGAGTTTGACATTTGGGTCCAACGCCGTTAATGTTTGGGTTCGATCAGAGAAAGTTATATTTCAGGGTGGGTATATTGAAAAAATGGCCCATATAATAGAATTTAATTTAAAAAAATACGGATATTATAATTTCGAAAATTATGAAAAAAGTTGAAATATTTTCCCATTCAAGATTTTATGAATTATGTAATTATTTTTATTTGATTTTACATGCAATATTACTTGGAATATTAGTAAACAATGTGTTATCTTATTTTTCAGCAAATGCAATAAACTTACATGCGCAACATTGTCCACAAAAGGACAATAATCGCTTGATTGGCGGAAGTCCTCTAAAAGAAAATACGACCATTTCCAGCAGAGATTATGTGACTCACAAAATTCCAGAAGGACAAGATGAAAGTAATCTTTTATTACATGTAATTTAGTGATAATTGACACAAAAAGTACAGGTTTTACCGAGTTTAGTTAGGCTTCGTTTATCGTCTGCTATAACTGACAGAAAACAGCTGTTGAAGCAACTTTTATTTGCGCATGGCGCAATCGTCAAATATGCGCAGCGGGAAGTTTAAATTCTGTATTTCACTCAAATCAATGTTTCAAAATATTAGGTATATATTTTTATACAAAAATTGTGTATACAATTTATTTTTTTTTAAATTGTATTAAGGGCGTTGGACCCCAGTGTTAAGTTCAAAATTCCATTCTCCATTTTACTCAACGAAAATTATAAATATTCAAATATAAAACTGCATACAGAGCGAAAAAATATTTATTTTCGATACTTTTTGCATAAAACGAGGAATTCAAAATCTAACTTCAAAAATTGAATATTTACATTTTACTTGAAAAGTATTTGAATTAGATATTTTTTCGCTCTGTACGCATACTTCTAGTTAAAAATTAATTAATTCTACAAAGGGATAACGTTCCAAATTTAATATTTGTTGAATAAAATGAGGAAATTGAATTTTTAGATTAGAACTTGGCTCCAACGCCCTTAGATTATTTTATTTAGGTGTCTTTTAAATTATATAGATTGCATGTCTGCATATATGCGTGCGTGGGTTATGAAACTTACTATAGCCCGTTAGGACCAATTGAGCTTTATCAGTCCACTTCAATCTTGAAGTTCGCGTTCTTCTATCGTAAATTCCATGAAAAGTTGCAAAAACCTTCTTTCACAACATTGCAAAGAACTACATATTAAAAAAAAAAAAGGAATAACAATAATTTCAAGCCACTTGGACTCGAGATCAATTTTTGTCTGTAGCATACTTTTATATGGTTGACCACGATCTGATGGAGGACCTGAACTAATTAACCTTTGTGGCCCTTGGCCGAGGTTCACACGACGCGCGATTCACGCATCACCTATTCATCCAATGTCGCGCCAATTAACAATAACTCATTATAATTTTATTCCCTTATGATTGCTTGATTTGAGATATCCCTTTACAATGTTCTTCATTTATTTATTTTTAACTCATAAATTTATAAAATTTAGGAGTGTAATCATAAGTGATTTTAAGTAAATTGTTATGATTTTTTAAACATTTTATGAAATTTTAAAGAATTTTATGGAGTTATAGAGTATTTTAAGGTATTTTAAGGCTATTTAATTGTTTTTAAGGGCGTTGGATCCAAGTGTTAAGCTCAAAATTCTATTCTCCATTTTACTCAACGAAAATTAAAGATAAATATTTTTTCGCTCTGTAGCGCAAATCTTTTTCCAAATATAAGACTGCATACAGAGCGAAAAAATATTTAGTTTTGATACTTTTTGCTTAAAATGAGGAATTCAAAATTTAATTTCAAAATTGAATATTTTCATTTTACTTAAAAAATATTTGAATTAGATGTTTTCTCGCTCTGTACGCATAATTCTAGTTAAAAATTTATTAATTCTACAGAGGGGAAAAATTCCAAATTTAATATTTTGTAAAGTGAAATGAAGAAATCGAATTTTTAGATTAGAATTTGCCTCCAACACCCTTAAAAGTTTTCCTGAGATTTTATATTGCATGAGGTTTCGTAAAGTTTTAAGGGATTTCAAACGATTTTCTTTTAAAATTTTAAGTGATTTCAGGACTGAGATTTTAATAATTTCTACTAGATTTTGTGAAATTTTAAATTATTGTACAGAATTTTAAAGGATATTAAGAAATTTTTATGGTTTCTAAGTGATTTCAAATGTTTTCATAAAAGTTTAAGAGATTTTATCGATTTTTCGAATTGTTTGTTGAATTTTATTAAGGGGAGGGGAGGTTTTTAACGAAAAAAAGAAAATCATTTTTTTTATTTCATAAAATGATTGTACAATATCTTAAGAATATTGTTTCAAAATTTTAAGCCGATAAAACTCGCTTATTTTATTCCAAATTTGTTGGTGTTGAAAACTTTAAAGAGTTTTTTCCAAAATTTACGTTTTCAAAGTCAGTGTCCCTCATAACTTCAAAACTACTGTACCAATATTTTTGAAATTTGGAACACTATTTCTGTACATAATTTACGAGGTAACGCTGGAGATATTTTTTTCAAATTTGTTAATATTTTTTATTTTACAATAACAAATTAGCCGATTTTTTTCGCAAAAATCGCGTTTTTCACTTCAGTGTTCCCAAAAAGTGAAAAATTGAAATTTCGAAAAACCCTGTCAATGTTGGGGAAAAATATTATATAACAAAAAAAAATTATTAAAAAAAAATAATTGCTGCCATTGTCGTATTTTTAAATATTTCTTCATGAAAATTTTATACAATATTCTTCGAATTTTATATTTTAATCTACCATTGGTTTTAATAAATTGATTTAAACTGTGTCGTCAAAAAAAAATTCACAAAAATGTTTCTTTTTTGCACGAATTAACCTTACCCCTCCCCCCTCCTTAAGGATTTGAAAAATATGTTTATTATTTTTAAAAGACTGACATTTTAAATAAATGCTTGGGATTCTATTCCCTTAAAATTTGTTTTTGATTTTACATATTCTTTTGCAATTTTTTTTTTTTATTTATTTTTAACTCAAGGTTTATTCCCTTTAAGAGTGTTGACAATACCTTCCAAGGTCTCCTAATCATAAGCCAATTTAATTACGTATTATATAGATTATGGACGCGCATTCAGAGCTTCATTTTTAAAACTTCAAACAACAGTAAATATGCAATTTTCTTAATTATTTTTCGTAGTGAAAGTTCATTATTGACAGTAATATCTCGAAATATATCTAAATTCAGTCGCCAAATTTTTCTCTGATTATCTTTATCTTCCGATATACTTTTTATCTCTTTTCTGATAACAGATTAACTAGTTGTTATATCTATATTTCAATAGAAAAAACGTTATTCATTCTTACTGTATAATTTTCCGAAAAATAAACACTTTTATACTCAAATTCGTAGAATGTGATTCATGAATTTTATAATAGTTTTAGTGAAAGTGATATTCCTTATCATTTTACTTCTGAAATTAATAGTTTCTTATCTCGAATATAAGGTAACACGAACGTGTCTTTCCTCGCAAATATATTTTTTAAGAAAAGATCTTACGAAAATGATTAAATAGTAACATTCTTGTACTATTTCCTTAAATTAACAGCATTTTTTATTTTCATGTTTACTACTTCCATATGTATTAATACAAGGAAGTGCAGCGCAAAAATGATAAAAATGGATAAAGGCAATTATAAATCTCAGGTATGCATTCACGAATATTTGTTTTCGTAAATAACGCGTCAGCAACTTTTCCGGTTTCGATGATTAGAGGAAATTATTTTTATTAATCTACGGTTGCACTCAAATTTCAGATAAATGCCAAATATTCATATCTATGCAAATTTGCGACATATGATTTCTTTGAATTAAAACTTTACACTTAATTAATTTCACTCTACACCCTTTACACTTTTTTCCACATATTTTCATTTTTCTCAAATATCATGCATAGAAATACAAATATGGGCAATAGATTTACTTTGGGTAGAATTTTTCTTAATTTATACTCTTTAATGCAAAATTCACGTGAAATGCATTTTTAATGATCAATTTTAATTTTTAAAGCGAGAAAAGCACGAAAACACACCTAAAGCAGAGGAATTTTGAGTCTGGGCCGGAATTATTGGTCCTTCACCGGCACAGCTTGACACTAGATTGACAGTCTTTTCTTTACTCTTAGGATATATCTGCCGTCTAGCAGTTTCAACCAACACTGACAGTGTGTGACTGTTGCTACTGTACTCGTAATCTTAGATAGTCAGACAAGAAGTGAAGGCAATAGTGGGAAAAATTATTATCGATCTCCATCATCTCCATTCCTATTTTTTTCTTCATCACCCTAATCTTATAATTAAAGGGAGATTGGCAGATTGAAAGATTAAGTTTCTAAAGAGATTTTCAAAGTTTTATCAGGTATTCTATAAGATTTTAAGGATTTCTAAAAATTTTAAGAGATACTCTAATTTTGAGATGTTTTGTCGAATTTTAAGAGATTTCAAAAGGTTTAGTGAAATTTTAAAGGAATTGATGAAATTTTATAGAATTACAGGAGGCTTATATGAACTTTAAGAGAATGCAACGAATTTTAAGAGATTTTGGTGAATATTGAAGTGATTTTTAGAGAATTTGGAGCTTTTTCAGATTTCTTTTTTTAATTTCGTAAAATTTTATTGGATTTTATGCAAATAAAGGGATTTCAAAAGGTTTAGAGAAATTTTAAACAATTTCATGAGGTTTCCAGGAACTTTAGAAGAAAATTCAACGAATTTTAAGAGATTTTAGTGAATATTGAAGTGATTTTTAGAGAATTTGAAGCTTTTTCAGATTTCTTTTTTAATTTCGTAAAATTTTTTTTGGATTTTATGCAAATTATGGGATTTTGAAAGTTTTTTAAGGTATTCTATAAGGTGCACATTGACTCTAAGATAAATCAACGAATTTTAAGAGATTTTTGTGAATTTTGAAGTGATTTTAAAGAAACTTCAGAAATTTTTGAGATTTATTTTTCTCTGATTTTGAGATATTGTTGAATTTTAAGGAATTTCGAAAGGTTTAGTGAAATTTTAAAGATATTGTTGAATTTTTAAAGAATTCCAGAGATTTTTCATATTTCCTTTTTAATTTCGTAAAATTTTATTGGATTTTATGCAAATAAAGGGATTTCAAAAGGTTTAGAGAAATTTTAAACAATTTCATGAGGTTTCCAGGAACTTTAGAAGAAAATTCAACGAATTTTAAGAGATTTTAGTGAATATTGAAGTGATTTTTAGAGAATTTGAAGCTTTTTCAGATTTCTTTTTTAATTTCGTAAAATTTTTTTTGGATTTTATGCAAATTATGGGATTTTGAAAGTTTTTTAAGGTATTCTATAAGGTGCACATTGACTCTAAGATAAATCAACGAATTTTAAGAGATTTTTGTGAATTTTGAAGTGATTTTAAAGAAACTTCAGAAATTTTTGAGATTTATTTTTCTCTGATTTTGAGATATTGTTGAATTTTAAGGAATTTCGAAAGGTTTAGTGAAATTTTAAAGATATTGTTGAATTTTTAAAGAATTCCAGAGATTTTTCATATTTCCTTTTTAATTTCGTAAAATTTTATTGGATTTTATGCAAATAAAGGGATTTCAAAAGGTTTAGAGAAATTTTAAACAATTTCATGAGGTTTCCAGGAACTTTAGAAGAAAATTCAACGAATTTTAAGAGATTTTAGTGAATATTGAAGTGATTTTTAGAGAATTTGAAGCTTTTTCAGATTTCTTTTTTAATTTCGTAAAATTTTTTTTGGATTTTATGCAAATTATGGGATTTTGAAAGTTTTTTAAGGTATTCTATAAGGTGCACATTGACTCTAAGATAAATCAACGAATTTTAAGAGATTTTTGTGAATTTTGAAGTGATTTTAAAGAAACTTCAGAAATTTTTGAGATTTATTTTTCTCTGATTTTGAGATATTGTTGAATTTTAAGGAATTTCGAAAGGTTTAGTGAAATTTTAAAGATATTGTTGAATTTTTAAAGAATTCCAGAGATTTTTCATATTTCCTTTTTAATTTCGTAAAATTTTATTGGATTTTATGCAAATAAAGGGATTTCAAAAGGTTTAGAGAAATTTTAAACAATTTCATGAGGTTTCCAGGAACTTTAGAAGAAAATTCAACGAATTTTAAGAGATTTTAGTGAATATTGAAGTGATTTTTAGAGAATTTGAAGCTTTTTCAGATTTCTTTTTTAATTTCGTAAAATTTTTTTTGGATTTTATGCAAATTATGGGATTTTGAAAGTTTTTTAAGGTATTCTATAAGGTGCACATTGACTCTAAGATAAATCAACGAATTTTAAGAGATTTTTGTGAATTTTGAAGTGATTTTAAAGAAACTTCAGAAATTTTTGAGATTTATTTTTCTCTGATTTTGAGATATTGTTGAATTTTAAGGAATTTCGAAAGGTTTAGTGAAATTTTAAAGATATTGTTGAATTTTTAAAGAATTCCAGAGATTTTTCATATTTCCTTTTTAATTTCGTAAAATTTTATTGGATTTTATGCAAATTAAGGGATTTTCAAAATTTTTTCAGATATTCTCTAAGATTTGAAGGATTTCTAAAAATTTTAAGAGATACTCTGATTTTGAGGGATTTTGTCAAATTTTAAGGAATTTCAAAAGATTTAGTGAAATTATTATCGATCTCTATTCCTTTTTTTTTCTTCATCACCCTCATATTATTAAAGGGAGATTGGCAGATTGGAAGATTAATTTTCTAACGAGGCTGTTGCACTCGTCACCTGCAGAATCGTGACTAGATGTACATTGTATTCTAAACTCAAGGTAAACTCACACAGTCATTTAACTTAACGAGTATTTATTTAAATGATATTAAAGGTTTTCGTAGAATTTTTCAAATTTCTTATTTAATTTCATAAAATTTTATTGGATTTTATGTAATTTCAGGGATTTTCCAAGTTTTTTCAGGTATTATATAAGATTTTAAGGATTTCTAAAAGTTCAAAGTGGTATTCGGATTTTGAGGAATTATGTTGAATTTTAAGGGATTTCAAAAGTATTGTGAAATTTTGGAGGAATTTATGGAATTTAAAAGAATTTCATATGAGGTTTTTAGGGACTTTAAGATAAATCAACGAATTTTAAGAGATTTTGGTGAATTTTGAAGTGATTTTTAGAGAATTTTAGAATTTTTTCAGAGTTCTTTTTTAATTTCGTAAAATTTTATTGGATATGCAAATATGGGACTGAAAATTTTTTCAGGTATTCTGTAAGATTTGAAGGATTTCTAAAAATTTTAAGAGATACTCTGATTTTGAGGGATTTTGTCAAATTTTAAGGAATTTCAAAAGATTTAGTGAAATTATTATCGATCTCTATTCCTTTTTTTTTCTTCATCACCCTCATATTATTAAAGGGAGATTGGCAGATTGGAAGATTAATTTTCTAACGAGGCTGTTGCACTCGTCACCTGCAGAATCGTGACTAGATGTACATTGTATTCTAAACTCAAGGTAAACTCACACAGTCATTTAACTTAACGAGTATTTATTTAAATGATATTAAAGGTTTTCGTAGAATTTTTCAAATTTCTTATTTAATTTCATAAAATTTTATTGGATTTTATGTAATTTCAGGGATTTTCCAAGTTTTTTCAGGTATTATATAAGATTTTAAGGATTTCTAAAAGTTCAAAGTGGTATTCGGATTTTGAGGAATTATGTTGAATTTTAAGGGATTTCAAAAGTATTGTGAAATTTTGGAGGAATTTATGGAATTTAAAAGAATTTCATATGAGGTTTTTAGGGACTTTAAGATAAATCAACGAATTTTAAGAGATTTTGGTGAATTTTGAAGTGATTTTTAGAGAATTTTAGAATTTTTTCAGAGTTCTTTTTTAATTTCGTAAAATTTTATTGGATATGCAAATATGGGACTGAAAATTTTTTCAGGTATTCTGTAAGATTTGAAGGATTTCTAAAAATTTTAAGAGATTCTCTGATTTTGAGGTATTTTGTCGAATTTTAAGGAATTTCAAAAGGTTTAGTGAAATTTTAAAGAATTTCATGAGGTTTGCAGGAACTTTAAGAGAATGCAATGAATTTTAAGAGATTTTGGTGAATTTTGAAGTAATTTTTAAATTAGGGAAATTAGGAAATCTTTTTCAGATTTATTTTTCAATTTCGTAAAATTTTATTGCATTTTATGGAAATTAAAGGATTTTCAAAGTTTTTTCAGGTATTCTATAAGATTTAAAAATTTAAAAAAATTTTAAGAGATACTTTGATTTTGAGATATTCTGTCGAATTTGAAGTCATTCAAAAGTTTTAGTGAAATTTAAAAAAAAATTATAAAATTTATAAAATTTCATGAAGTTTCGTAGAATTTTAAGGGGTTTTAATGAAATTCACGAGAGTTTTATGATCTTGAAAAGATATTGTGAAATTTGAAAGGATTTCTTGGAATTTTAAGAAATTTTGAAAGGTTTCTAGGAGTTTTAAGAGATTTTGACGAATTTTGAGTGATTTTAAGAGTTTTCATATTTCGATTCAATTAATAATAATTATATTTTTCAAACTTTATATAGATGCACATTAGTAATTATTTAGTTGTTAACACTCAAAAATGTTATATATTATCCGATTTTGTTCGTATCCAATTAGAAATTACTTAATCAGTTTTTAAAATTACTGTGTGTCATGGAAGGGTCATTGAACCAATTACAGGGTCGTCAATCTTGATGGCTATTAGAAGTTAATAGACTATTATTTATTCGCTTTTGATGCACCAATCTGATATATTATATATTAATTTGAAGTAACTGCCCACGTAAGTTGAGATGCAAGTTGTCTTCAGTGTTTCAGTCAAACGTTTCACATAAAATATTTCTTATTTCATTTTAGGATTTATTATAAGACGAACTTTATATGTTTAACTAACAATTTTATGTCAATTACGAAAATGTTGAAATTGCGATTAAAAAGGAAAAATTATACTAAGAATGTAGGCGCCAAAAATATTTCTCTTATTACACACCTCATTTATCTCCATTGCCCGAATTTCAAACTAATTTATTTCAATTTCAAATCACATGTGATTCATTATTTATTAGAACATTTTGTGCCTCCTTTACTTTTTTTCTTTCTTTTTTTAATTTCAATTTATGAGCTAATCTTTCTACAAATTTTCGATATTTTTATTGCGCCCAAATGCAGCACTAGAATAATAACAAGAGGAATAAAAACTGTAAGCCGCGTCGAAAGTTTAAATGATAAAATGATGATTACATAGCCAGCGGCGCAAGGTCGTTTGTATATTGTGGTATGATTATTACGGTACAGAGGTAGACAACTTGCAGAAATTCAGAGAGATGATTTACCCAAGAATTTTTCACTACAAAGAAAGACTTACTTGCAAAATCACGGGAGTTGAGATGAGAATATTGACACGAAAGTGTCAAAGGTGTTAAACATCTGGAATCTGCATTTCTGCATTCTTTATTGATTCCCCACTCTGTCTCGATGGCTTGATACATTTTTATCCAAGTCGTTCGATCTTGAAACTAAAAAAAAAATAATAATAAAAACACTTATTTATAAATTATTATTATGTATCTGTCAATAAATAAGAATAGATATAACTGGCTGAATGGTCCGACGATAAGTGAATATCTAAATAATTTTCTCGTCGACTAGTCATCAGATAGTTTTTTGTCTCTTTGTTTAGCAATTCATCTATTCATGTGGTTAACCGGAAAAATAAAATTTTTGTGTAATTTTTACATTTTCGTGTTGAAAGTAATTAATAATAATAACACATTCATTCTATATTTCTGTATTTCCACATTGAAGCTCCTAAACATGTTATTATATTATATAAAGAATTTTCTGATATTCTATAAGATTTTAATAAGGATTTCTAAAAATTTTTAAAAATATTCTGTCTAACTAATGAAATTTTAAAGAATTGCATGAGGTTTCCAGGAATATTAGGAGAATTCAATGAATTTTAAGAGATTTTGGAGTATTTTAAAGTAATTTTTAGGGAATTTGAGAGTTTTTTCAAATTTGTTTTTTAATTTTGTACAATTTTATTGGATTTTATGCAAATTAAGGGATTTTGAAAGTTTTTTCAGGTATTCAATAAGATTTTAAGATTTTCTAAAAATTTTAAGAGATACTCTGATTTTTGAGGTATTCTGTCAATTTTAAAGGAATTGTTGAAATTTTAAAGAGTTTCATGAGGTTTCCAGGAACTTTCAGAGAATTTGTCGAATTATAAGAGATCTTAGCGAATTTTTAAGTGATTTTTATATTAGAGAATTTTAAAGCTTTTTCAGATTTCTTTTTTAATTTCCTAAAATTTTATTGGATTTTATGCAAATTAAGGGATTTTGAAAGTTTTTTCAGGTATTCAATAAGATTTTAAGATTTTCTAAAAATTTTAAGAGATACTCTGATTTTTGAGGTATTCTGTCAATTTTAAAGGAATTGTTGAAATTTTAAAGAGTTTCATGAGGTTTCCAGGAACTTTCAGAGAATTTGTCGAATTATAAGAGATCTTAGCGAATTTTTAAGTGATTTTTATATTAGAGAATTTTAAAGCTTTTTCAGATTTCTTTTTTAATTTCCTAAAATTTTATTGGATTTTATGCAAATTAAGGGATTTTGAAAGTTTTTTCAGGTATTCAATAAGATTTTAAGATTTTCTAAAAATTTTAAGAGATACTCTGATTTTTGAGGTATTCTGTCAATTTTAAAGGAATTGTTGAAATTTTAAAGAGTTTCATGAGGTTTCCAGGAACTTTCAGAGAATTTGTCGAATTATAAGAGATCTTAGCGAATTTTTAAGTGATTTTTATATTAGAGAATTTTAAAGCTTTTTCAGATTTCTTTTTTAATTTCCTAAAATTTTATTGGATTTTATGCAAATTAAGGGATTTTGAAAGTTTTTTCAGGTATTCAATAAGATTTTAAGATTTTCTAAAAATTTTAAGAGATACTCTGATTTTTGAGGTATTCTGTCAATTTTAAAGGAATTGTTGAAATTTTAAAGAGTTTCATGAGGTTTCCAGGAACTTTCAGAGAATTTGTCGAATTATAAGAGATCTTAGCGAATTTTTAAGTGATTTTTATATTAGAGAATTTTAAAGCTTTTTCAGATTTCTTTTTTAATTTCCTAAAATTTTATTGGATTTTATGCAAATTAAGGGATTTTGAAAGTTTTTTCAGGTATTCAATAAGATTTTAAGATTTTCTAAAAATTTTAAGAGATACTCTGATTTTTGAGGTATTCTGTCAATTTTAAAGGAATTGTTGAAATTTTAAAGAGTTTCATGAGGTTTCCAGGAACTTTCAGAGAATTTGTCGAATTATAAGAGATCTTAGCGAATTTTTAAGTGATTTTTATATTAGAGAATTTTAAAGCTTTTTCAGATTTCTTTTTTAATTTCCTAAAATTTTATTGGATTTTATGCAAATTAAGGGATTTTGAAAGTTTTTTCAGCTATTCTATAAGATGTTAAGGATTTCTGAAAATTTTAAGAGATATTCTGATTTTGAGATATTCTGTCGAATTTTAAGAAATTTCAAAAGGTTTAGTGAAATTTTAAAGAATTTTATGAGGTTTCCAGGAACTTTAAGAGAATTCGACGAATCTTAAAAGATTTTGGCAAATTTTGAAGTGATTTTAAGGGAATTTCAGAAATTTTTCAGATTTATTTTTTAATTTCATAAAATTTTATTAGATTTTATGCAAATTAAAGGATATTCAAATTTTTTTCAAGTATTCTATAAGATTTTGAGGATTTAAAAAAATTTTAAGAGATATTTTTAAGCGATTTTGAGATGTTCTGTCGGATTTTAAGGGATTTCAAAAGATTTAGTGAAATTTTAAAGAATTTCATGAGGTATTTAGGAACTTTAAGAGAAGTGGACGAATTTTAAGAGATTTTAGTGAATTTTGAAGTGATTTTTAGGCAATTTCATAGATTTTTCATACTTCATTTTTAATTTCCTAAAATTTTAAATAGGACTTTATGCAAATTAAGGGATTTTGAAAGTCTTTAAATGTTGTAAAATGTTGAAGAACTTTAAGAGGTTTCTAAGAACTTTAAGAAATTTCAACTTTCAACCAAATTTCATGAGGTTTTCAGGAATTTTGGAAGATTTTTAAGAAGTCGTAAAAAGTTTTTAGCTAGTAAAATATAATAATATATTTCATGAATTTATAGCACATACATACCTTGAGGTTTAGATATAGAAAAACTGGTAAACTCTTTAAGTCTCAAATCCACCACATTTGAAAATTTTATTTGAAATAATTGTGCATCTACTGGTTTGAGTTGCCGAAGTACGGGTCGTCAGGAAAAATGCTTGGCACTTTCAGACACGATAAGTCGGATCTTATTACAACGAGTCAGATATGAAATAGTAAGTAAAACGCTAAAAAGATTTGTGCACGTGTCTGCGCATGATGTATTTATTGATGAATAGGATAAAATCCATTTATTTATAGTATTGAACAATGCTCGAAATTTTGGTAAATGCAAGTTCAACGATTTTCAATGATTTAGGAAAATCACTTTTTTTAAACTAACTGAAATCTATGACGTGCAGTCAATAGAAGAGGAACATAATTGCTTATTGTTTTTTGTATCGTATCGTACGATTTTTGCACGTGATGTCGGTGAATGTATGAATTTATGACGTAAATAATGTTTGTCGTCCAAATTTGTATAGATGTTTATCAATTTTTAGTTACTATATATATGTATTAGAATCGGTCGAAAAATTTTGTTTTTTCAGGTCATATCCAATGCTGCGCTTAAAAATATTTTGTTACATATTCAAATCCACTGGATCCCCATGATTTTTACAAATTTTTATTTAGTTTTTTTTATATCTTGCGATGTTTGACTTTAACTTTTTCATTTTCGTTTTTTTTTTTTGAATTTTGGAAATATTATAAATCTGATAATTTTATTTTTCTATCTTAAAGAAGAGATGTTACCAATATATCGAACACATTGTTGTCGAAAACCTGATTGGTTCCTTCTGTTGGAAATTGCGCTTTGGGTGAATATATCGAATTTGAAAACTATCTTCAGACTATTTTCGTTGTCAAAAAGATTACTGATAGAAAGGTTGTAGGTATAAAGATAGAAAACAATTTAAAGTCATAAGAGTAGTTATTTTTATGTGAAAAGTAAATTATTAGTGAAACTAGAAAATATTTCCAAATATATACCTTAATATATATATATATAATGTGTTCGATATATTGGTAACATCTCTTCTTTAAGATAGAAAAATAAAATTATCAGATTTATAATATTTCCAAAATTCAAAAAAAAAAAAACGAAAATGAAAAAGTCAAACATCGCAAGATATAAAAAAATATAAATATATGAATATATATATATATATTCGTATATTTATATAGCGGTTATCATTAGAATTATGAGATTTTATGGGATTATAAAATAATTTTAAGGGATTGGACTGTATATTTTGTGGAATTTTAAGTAATTTGAGAAAATTTTAGGAAATTTTTTAACTATTTTACGAAATTTCATTAGATTGAAAGGTATTTTAAGAGATTTAATGAGATTTCGTGGAATCTTGAATAATGTTGAGGAATTTAAAAGGGTTTTTCGAAATGTATTGAGATTTTAGAAATATTAAGTGATTTCACGGTATTTTGAGGAATTTAAAGAAAAATTTAAAGGATTTTACGAAAATTACATGAAATTTTGAATGATTTTCAAAAATTTAATGATATTTCCTAAGATATTAAGTTATTTTAATGACTTAAAGGATTTTAAGGTATTCTCGAAATTTAATTGGATTTTCAGGAATTTCATAAGATTTTATAGGGTTTTAAGTAATTTTATTGGATTTGATAATATTTTGGGAGATTCTAAGTAATTTTAAACGACTTTAAGATATTTTATGAATTATGTAAGATATTAAGTAATTTTAAAGACATTTAGTTCCAAAAATTTTAAAGAATAAGGTAAGATTATATTGGATTTTCTCGAATTTCAAGGAATTTCATAAGATTTATTGGGATTTTATGTAATTTTATGGGATTTGATGATATATTGGAAGATTCTAAGTAATTTTAAGCGACTTTAAGATAGTTTATGAGATAATAAGTAATTTTAAGGACATTTATTTCCAGTAAAGAATTTGATGAGAATATATTGGATTTTCAAGAATTTTGAGTAATTTTGAGAGATATAATGAGACTTTACGGGATACTGAGTATTTTAAGTAATTTTAAGGCTTATAACGGATAGGTTGTAGAATTTTCAGGAATTTTATGGAACAACGCGGAATATGAAGTGATTTAATGAAATTTAAAGGAATTTTAAGATATTGAATTCGGTATTAAGTAATTTTAAAAACTTTTAATGGATTAAAGGGATTTCATGGAATTTTAAATACTTGTAAGATATTTTACGGAATATTAACTAATTTTGAAGACTTTCAAGGGATTTTACGAAATTTAATTGGATTGTCAGAAATTTTAAGAGATTGCTTAAGATTTCATGGGATTTTAAGTAATTTTATTGGATTTGATGATATTTTAAGTAATTTCAAATTTTTTAACAAAATAGCGGACATTTGAACAAATTTTTGAGTACATTTTTTTTTATTTTTGCAAATAAGTGGATAAATAAATTTTTTAAATAAAATCCGAGAGATTTACAGACTAGAGAATTTAATTCCCTTAAATAGTTATTTACTTTACAAGGCGCGAGAAATAAGCTGGCTGGGGCCCCGTAAGCGTGTTCGGGAAATACTCTCTCTCCTTCCGTATTCTACCCTATCGTATCCTATATTATAGAATCCTATCCTGTCCCATCCTGTTATATTGTATCCAATTCTATCGTATCCTATACGATAGAATAAAATACAAGAGGCTACGATACGATAGGATAGGATACGATAGGATATAATAGGATAAGATACTATAGAATACGATAGGATGTGATAGGATACGATAGGCTAGGATAGAATACAATAGGATATAATAGATAGGATAGGATACAATAGAATAAGATCGTATAGGATACGATAGGATAAAATACGATAGGATACGATAGGATAGGATACAATGGGATAAGAGAGAGAGGGGGGTAGGGAGAGAGAACCTCCGGTTTATTTATTTAGATATTTTAGGATTTCTATATCTATTTTAGGATACTCTATTTTACTTTCGGTACTACTTTTGCATTACTTTCGCTCCTGTACTGTAAAGGGCTCCCTTCGAGACGCTTAACAGACACCGAAAATCGATGTTTCGTTACACGTGTCATGAAAAATGTTTTTTTTTAAATTTTTTTAGTTTGAAAACTCACTGAGTAATCGTGTACGCAAATTCGGAAAATCTGAAAAATCACTTTTCGAGAAAAACGCGATTGAAGTTGACGGAATATTGGATTGAGGAATATTGGATTTTTGTTCTACTTACAGCTATTTATTCAATTCGACACTAATCAGCTATGCTTGCATCATAAAAAAGGTCTTCTTCTTGACCTTTTTCAATGTCTTCTCTTATTTTTTTCGACAACCGAGCTTCTTTAGTCGAGCTTTCGCCTCGGTGCTCTTTTAAGGCTTTTTGTGAAAATAGCTCCAGAAGCCAAACCGTTTCGAATTTCATTCTAAAATTTTTGCAGGGTATTCTTGAAATGTTGTACTTTCGATTTATGCAATAAAAAAAATCGATTTTTTGATCGATTTATATGGGGATACTCCCTTAAGTAATTTGAAAGAAATTTTGTTTCAGAAATTTTAAAGGATAAGGTAAGATTATATTGGATTTTCACGAATATTAAGGAATTTAAGAAGATTTAATGGGATTTTAAGTAATTTTATGGGATTTGATGATATTTTGGGAGATCCTAAGTAATTTGAAGCGATTTTAAGATAGTTTATGAGATATTAAGTAATTTTAAGGACATTTATTTCCAGTAAAGAATTTGATGAGAATACAATTGGATTTTCAAGAATTTTAAACAATTTTGAGTAATTTTGAGAGATATAATGGATTTAATTGGATTGTCAGGAATTTAAAGAGATTTCATGACATTTCATGGGATTTAAAATAATTTAATGTATTTTACCAAATTTTATGGGATATTTAGTAATTTTAAAGACTTTTAAGATATCTAACAGATTTAATCAGATTTAATGGGATGGGTCATAATTGCTATTCATCGAAAAAAGTTATAAGGATAAATTGTTCGCCTTTCTAAGTACGACAAATAACCGTACACAGAATTTTTTAATCTTAAAAAAATTGTCTTAAAAGTTTTTGAAATAATATAACTTTTAAAACTTTCGTCCAAAATGGCTGGCTAAGGAATTTATTGTTTCTTTCTATGCCGTAAAGAACTGTGTCAAAGAGTAATCCAATCTGATAATTATTTTGAAAGTTATTGTGTCAACACAGACGACAAACGACAGACTAATGACGTTGACACTCAGAGGGTCTCAAAACATGGAGATTTTATGAAAATTATGAAAGTGATTTTTCACATAAAACCAATATCTTCTCATATATGATGAGAATGTAAAAAAATGCATTTTTTAAAATATTCTAATCGGTGATGACGAATGCATAGCCGGCAATGGCGGCAATAGCTCTGAGGATTTTATAAATATACGTCGCTTTGAGTGTGCTCCAGCTCGTGGACCAAAAATAATCGTAGAGAGATCAGTGTATTTGCAATGTAGAGTTCTGAAGTAAAGCTGGTGCTTTTCTGTCTAGGAAAAATTTTTCTTTCGATTTATGAGAATGCATGCATTTAAAATTAAAATGTTTCATTAGATAACTCATTAAAAAAATAAACCCTGTTGCATTTAGTGAGTGTATGAGTGCTTCCTATTTAAAAAGTGAATAATGGGTTGTTTTTGTGAATCAATCCCAAAATGGTGGCTCATTTTAATGATATCGAGCACATGTTTCGCCCGGGATTCCCAAATGTGAGTTATTATACAGTGTTGAAAATATTAAAATAAGGATTATTTAATTTAATCTGATAGAAAATAAATTTTTAAAAATGTGTAAGTGTTCTGTCCTTATCAGGAAATTGTGTTATTTACTTTTTCGTATAGTTAAGATAACAGGGTCCAAAAAATGTTTTAAGTTTAGGTTTACACAATTTTTGTATCCCCTCCTTTTAAGAAATTTCAAGGATTATCGCGAGATTTTGCATAAACAAGCAATTTCATAGGATTTCAAGAATTTTCAGGATATTTTTGGAATTAAAAAGAGTTTCAAAAAATGATAAGAGTTTTCTAAAAATTTTATTCAGTACTGAATAAAATTCGAGAAGGAATTTTTTTTACTTTTATATTTGAAATAAAATTTGATAAATACCAAGGGTTTTGAGAAATTTGATATTTGAGAAAATTGGACTTTTTTTTTTAGTTTTATATGAATTTTTTTTTTAATTTGAGAAATTTCAAGGGATTCCCTTTAAAATCTTCAAAAATCCCTTCGAAATTGCATTACCAGGGTTGCCACATGTCAGCGAAGTTATTTATTTTTTTCGTATTGCATATATTTAAAATAATTTAAAAAGATTTTTAGAGGTTTCTAGGAATTTAAAGGGATTAAAAGAGATTTGCATCATATTTCAAAAATTTAGTGGAATTTTTAAGAACTTCATGAAATTTGAAGAGATTTTGAAGAAAGTTAGAGGAATTCAAAGAATTTAAAGGAATTTTAATGTTCCTTGTGGAATTTTAAAGGATTTCATGAGATTTTTATGATTTTAAAAATATTTTGTGAAATTTAAAAAAATTTAAAGAGATTTTTACGTATTTTAAAGGATTTTAAAATGCTTGTAAGAATTTAAAGATATTTTGATTTTTTAAAAGTGATTTTAAGGGATTTAATTGAAATTTTGAAGAATCTCACAAGATTTTTATGATTTATAATAGATTTTGTAGAATTTTATGGAATTTCAAAATATTTTTAAGAATTTTAAGAGATCTTTACGTATTTTAAGAGATTATAAAAATTTGTAAGAAGCTTGTAATTTAAAGAAATTTGGTAATTTTTAAAATTATTTAAGAAAATTTGAATATTCCTGAAAAAAATTCAAAAATTATTTTTGATTTTTAAAGGATTTTGTTAGGTTTTTGTTTCCAAGAATTTCTATTTAGAGATTTTAATGTATTGTAGGAATTTCAAAGTTCTTTATTGAATTTTAAAGAGTTTCACAAGATTTTATTATGATTCGCAAGAGATTTTACGAAATTATAAAGGATTTCATGGAATTTTAATAGATTTTAAAAAATTTATGAGATTTTATAAGATTTAAAAAATTTGAAGAAATTTAAAGATTTTTCTAGGAATTTTAAAAGGTCTCAGCGAATTTTAAGGGATTTAAATAAGTTTCCAATAATTTTAAGAGAGTTTGACGCATTTTAATAGATATATTAAAGTTCCTCGTGGAATTTTGAAATATTTCAAGAGATTCTTTAAAGATTTTGTGGAATTTTGAAGTATTGTAGAAAATTTTAAGAGATGTTTAGGAATTTAAAAAAATTTTGAAGTTTTTTGAGGAATTTAAAGGACTTGAAATGATTTTGAGGAGTTTTCAAACATGTAGTAAAAATTTCAGGGTTTTCATGAAATATTAACAAATTTTAAGGAATTTCTTCGAATTTTAAGGTGTTTCTAGAAATTTCAAAAAATTTCAATGAATTTTAAGAGATTTCAAATATTTTCATAAAGAGAGATTTTTACGAATTTTAAATGTTGTGAAGTGATTTTAAATTTGAAAAGATATGAAGTGATATTGTATTATACGAAATTTTTGAATAATTTCAATAGTATTTTTACTGAAAATTTATTCGCACTTTTAATACTTTTATTTCAGGGAAATGTTAGGGAAATGAAAAAATTTCATCTTGTGGCAACCCTGATTACAGATCATTTTAGGCCCTGAAAAATAAAGTCAATTTAGATTTGGATTTTTATGAATGTTTTAATTAATTTTAGTGTTGATCAGTGGGCTGAGACTCTTGGACGCGAAATTTGGGAAATGGCGAATGACGTAGCAGAACCGGATGTGTTAAAAGCTGTGAGTACTTGTGAGACTTCTTAAATATTAAGATAAACTAAAACTGATCTTCATTAAGGGCGTTGGACCCAAATGTTAAGCTCAAAATTGAATTTTTCATTTTACTCAACGAAAATTATAGATAAATATTTTTTCGCTTTGTAGCACTAATCTTTTTTCAAATATAAGACTGCGTACAGAGCGAAAAAATATTTATTTTCGATACTTTTTGCATAAAACAAAGAAATAAAAATTTATCTTAAAAATTGAATATTTTCATTTTACTTAAAAAATATTTGAATTAGATATTTTCTCGCTCTGTACGCATATTTCTAGTTAAAAATAGATTAATTCTACAGAAGCAAAACATTCGAAATTTAATATTTGTTGAGTAAAATGAAGAAATCGAATTTTTATATTAGAACTTGGCTCCAACACCCTTAATGATAATTGTGAATTTGAAGAGTAATGTCATGCATTCTTATTCCGGTGATTATTATACAGCGTTATAAAACAATGAACACGAAGGTGGTCCCCAAGTCTGGAGATGAACTGATTGATGCAATAAGAGACAGTGTCGGGCGGATGTTGCACCGGAAGATGGATGCAATTCGTTGCATTTTACAAGCGGCTGAGAAGGAATCTGAGACTTATGAACCGCCTGAATCTTACGACGGCATGTCTTACACAAGTGGGAAATTTAGTAGTGTACCCGGAGAGAATGTAGCCTTGCCTGGAAATTTACGAAACATCACATATAGGTAAATTGTTTTTAAAAATATAGATTTTAAGGGATTTTATTGAATTTTAAAAGCTTGCAAATGATTACAAGAAATTTCAGATTGCAAAAGATTGTGAAGGATTTCAAAAGATTTTCAAATATTTTAAGAGATTTTTTGCTAAGCAAGTGAATACTAAATTTCAAGACTTATTAAGGTCATGTGAGACTTATCCGATCCCTACCTTACCGACATTTTTTCTCTGCAACGCTACGTCTGCATTTATTGAGATATCAAATTGAAAATTTCTAAAATTAAAGAAAATATGCTAAGGTATGTTTATCTGGTCTTCAATTTTTGTAAAAATAAAAAAAAAATTTTTTGATAATTTTTTTTTATAAATGTCAATATTTAGGATCAGATAAACGTACCTTAATGCTTTAGCTTCAATTTTAGAAATTTTCAATTTAACATCTCAATAAATGTGGACGTAGCATTGCATAGAAAAAAATGTCGGTAAGTTAGGGATCTGGAAAGTTTTAAATGACCTTAACTCCTTGAAAACATATTAAATATCAGATTAGATGATTGTATAATACTATTTATTAATAGTTTCTAAAAATCTAGCTGAAAAATAATTCAATTTACAGGAATATGACTTTAGCGCGAGATTCTCATTTTTACAACATTCCCGTAAACGTAAATTATTCGTCTGTCCAAGTCCCAACAAATGTTTACGATTTGTCACCAAATGTGGCAGAAGCCATTAGTTGGTCGGAAAAATTGGACGAAACATTCAGGCAGAATTACAGGTTTGACCAAGAGTTTTCTTTTTGACTTTTTTCGTTGTTTAGGAGTTTTTTATAACTCATAAATGATTCCAACTATTTTTCCTATTTATGAAGCGAGGCTAAAGTTCTACTTTTTACTTTTCCATTAAGGGTGTTGGAGCCAAGTTCTAATATAAAAATTCGATTTCTTCATTTTAATCAACAAATATTAAATTTTGAATTTTTTCCTGCTGTAAAATTAATCAATATTTAACTAGAATTATGCGTACAGAGCGAGAAAATATCTAATTCAAATATTTTTTCAGTAAAATGAAAATATTCAATTTTGAAGTTAAATTTTTATTTCTTTGTTTTATGCAAAAAATATCGAAAATAAATATTTTTTCGCTCTGTACGCAGTCTTATATTTGAAAAAAGATTTGCGCTACAGAGCAAAAAAATATTTATCTTTAATTTTCGTTGAATAAAATGAAGAATAGAATTTTAAATTAAACAGTAACTTTTCCTGCAGTTTTTTATATCAGAATTTCATGAGATTATCAAGTAATTTTAAGGGTTTTGACTATTATGTATATTTTGTGGAATTTTAAGTAATGTATAAAAGTTTTAGGAGATTACATGGAATCTTGAATAATGTTAAGGAATTGAAAAGCGTTTTACGAAATTTAATGAGATTTTGGAAATATTAAGTAATTTTACGGTATTTCGACGAATTTTATGAAGTTTTACAGGATATTACGAAATTACATGACATTTTAAATTATTTTGAGAGATTTAACGATATTTCATATAATATTATTTTGTGTTAATGACTTAACGGATTTTAAGGCATTTACGCCATTTCATTAGATTTTCAGGAAATCAAGGAATTTCATAAGATTTCATCGGATTTTAAGTAATTTTATTGGATTTGATAATATTTTGCGAGATTCTAAGTAATTTCAAATGAATTTAACATATTTTATGATTTAAGTAAGATATTAAGTAATTTTAAAGACATTTAGTTCCAAAAATTTTAAAGGATAAGGCAAGATTATATTGGATTTTCTCGAATTTCAAGGAATTTCATAAGATTTAATGGGATTTTAAGTAATTTTATGGGATTTGATTATATTTTGGGAGATTTTTAAGTAATTTTAAGGACATTTATTTCCAGTAAAGAATTTGGTGAGAATATATTGGATTTTCAAGAATTTTCAAGTATTTTGAGTAATTTTAAGAGATATAATGAAACTTTATGGGATTTTGAGTATTTTAAGTAATTTTAAGGAATATCAATTAATTTTGCAAAATTAGAAGGAATTTCATATAAGATTTCATAGGATTAAAAGAATTTCATAAGATTTTTGAAATATGTGAAAGGAATTTTAAGATATTGTATGGAGTATTAACTAAGATATTTTACGGAATATTAACTTATTTTGAGGACTTTTAAGGGATTTTACGAGATTTGATTGGGTTATCAGGAATTTTAAGAGATTTCGTGAAATTTTATTGGATTATAAATAATTTTAATGTATTTTACGATGTTTTATGGGATATTTAGTAATTTGAAAGATTTTAAAGAAATTCAAGGGATTTTACGAAATTTCCGAGGATTTTCAGGAATTCTAAGAGATTTAATCAGGTTTAATGGAATTTTGAGTAATTTTAAGAAATATCAAGTGAATTTACGAAATTTAAAGGAATTTCACCAAATTATATTTCAAGAATTAAAAATTCTCATTTATTAAAAAGTAAAATTCCAGCCCCGCTTTATCCCAATGAAAAATGGCTGAAATCTAGCAATTTCTTATAAAAAATATCGTGTGTGCCATGGAGTGAAGGTACTTTTTAGACATGTGCCTATATTCGCTAAAAAAAGTCCCTCTTCTCCACCTTGGCTGTATTACAGTAAATCAATTAAAATGGTATACATTTGAAACAGATCTGATCCTGCGTTATCATGGCAGTATTTTGGATCTACAACAGGGATGCTGAGACAGTATCCAGCAATGAGATGGAAAACTGAAAAGCTTAAGGATAGTAGAGAAGGTTTGGGGGTCGATCCATATGATTGCAGAATTCGAAGTTGGTTTATCGAAGCTGCTACTTGCAGTAAAGATATGGTTATTTTGGTTGACAACAGTGGAAGCATGACTGGAATCGGAAAATCGATTGGTAACTTTTTCAAACTGTTCTTAACTTCACAGGAAATTTAAACCTTCAACTCTATCTTTATTCCTTGTATTTTGCATTTTTTCATCATTCATATTACTTATATATAATAATATATAATTTTTCCTTTTCTTAACTAATAGTCGTATTTTCAACATATAATCTATACAATCAGATCTTGTTTTTCCATTCAAGAAGGGCGTATTTTACATGGACTGAATTATTGACACAGTGGCGACGGCGAGATCTTTTTATAATAATATAGAGCGATATTATAGATGTCAGTTTTACAGATGGTATCTTAATTTTTTCAAGCAAGAAGAACAGTGACATCGATCCTGGAGACACTTTCCAACAACGACTTTGTGCAAATAATGTATTTTACCAACCAGACACAGGAAATAGTCTCTTGCTTCAAGGACAAACTGATTCAAGCAACACCGGAAAATCTGAAGAAGTTCAGTGACCACATGGCGCAGTTGAAACCGGAAGGAATAGCGAATATAACGGAAGCATTTATCAAGGCGTTCACTCTCCTTCAGAACTACAGAGAGACACGCGGTTGTGGACCCCAGACTCCCTGCAATCAATTAATTATGCTCGTCACAGACGGAATCGCTAGCAATATTACCGAGGTATTATACTATATACATCATGTGCAATGCTATCAAGTGGATAAATATTCTGATGAATATAAGATAAAACGTAATATAGATAGCTTTGTCTCATATTGTACAATGCATCTTTGATTTCAACTTTTATAGGATTGTTTCCAAAGTTAGATATCAGTTATACAATGAATGGATCTTATAGTTTATAAAATTCTAATATTGAAAACGCCCATAAAATATTTTTTTCATGTTATTTAGTATTTTTTACTTAGTGTTGAAATTTGAATTTTCTATCACGATTTCGATTGGAGGGCCATTCTGACGTCATAGCGGTCGAATTTTCGATCAATCACAGCTTATGTGTCAGTGATTCCCAAATATGTTTTTCTCTGCCGATATTTTGTTTTAGTTATTTGCACGATGCAAATAGAAGTAAAAATATTGTTTAAATAAATGCCAAACTAGGATTTCGTAAAAACCAATAGAGAAAATTTACTGAAAGTAGATATATTTATGGTATCGGAGTATTTTAAGAGTAATTGTGACTTCGTAAGTATTCTCAAAAGATTCCACTTGATAACTTTTATTTATTTTAATTTTATTTACTTTGCAGAAATTTATATGACATTGCTCGAAATTTTAAGAGATTTCAAGGGATTTTAAAAGTATAAAGGATTTTGTATAGAGACTTTATAGGATTTCAGGAAAATTCATGGGATTTTAAAAAGAGTTCTAAAGAGTTTTACGAACTTTAAGAGATATGAAGACTTTAAAGGATATGATAAATTGTTAATGGAGTTTTCAGACATTTATATCGATTTTACTAAATTTTAAAATAGTTTTCTCACTTCTAAGTGGTTTTAAAGGAATTTCGAGAGATTTCAAGTGTTTATACGGAATTTTAATAAATTTCAAAAGAATTCGAAGATTTTTAAGATTTTCAACAGATTTCAAGCAATTTAGAGTGATTTTAAGGGAGTTAAAGGAATTTTAGCAGATTTCAATAGCTTTCAAGTAATTTTAATGAATTCCAAGGGATTTCAAGATATTTTAAGTGATTTAAGAATTTAGTAGGGATTCTAGAGAATTTATAAAAAAGATTTCAAAAAGGATTTAACCAAATTTCTAGTTATTTAAAAATTTTTTAAAAAGGTTACAAAATGTAAATCTTAAAGAAAACTTAATTTAAAAAGTTTGATAGCAGTTCAAAATATGTTTTAAAAATCTTTTACAATTTCAGGAAATCTTTTAAGAATCATTGAATATGTCTTATAATTCCAGGTAGTCTTTTAAAAATCATTAAAATCTCTTGAAAAACCTTTAAAATAGAAAAATCTTCGAATTCTCTTAAACTTTCTTGAAATCATTTCAAATTTCTTTAAATTTTCTAAATGTTTTGAAATCTTGGGAAATCTCTGAAAAAACCTTTTGATAACTAATTTCAACTCTTTTAAAAATCCCTTTTGAATCCTTAAAAACAATCAAAATTTTTCAGCATCTCTTTTGACACTTTTAAAAATCTTTAGTCCCACTACATATTTAATCTTTTATCCCTTGAAATTCATTAAAATCACAACAAATCTCTTGAAATTCTATAAAATCTCTTAAAATTCCAAGAAAACCGAATAAATTTCTGCTAGTAAATAAATACAAATTTTAGATTTTAGAGATTAAAAAAAATGTTTGTTATTGATATTTTTATTCCAAGAAATCTAAAAAAATCGTCAAATTAGACGTCTGAAACTTTATTCCCCTTTTCTCTTGAAATTCTTTAAAATCACTACAAATCTTTTAAAATTCTTTCATAATTTTTGAAATCTAATGAAATCTCTTGAAATTCTATAAAATCTCTTTTAAAATTCCAGGAAAAACCGGATAAATTTCTGCTAGTAAATAAATACCAATTTTAGATTTTAGAGATTAAAAAAAATATTAGTTATTGATATTTTTATTCCAATAAATCTAAAAAAAAAGGGTCAAACTAGACGTCTGTAACTCCAACCAAATCAAATTTTCTTTGTTTGATAAATAAGCCTTAATAAGTAAAGCTATCAAATAAAAAGTCACGTGACACCCACGTGACACCAATTTGAATAGATGTTTTCCCGCCTTCAATTTTTAATAATTTTTTTCTGTTAAACAACCAAGCAGAAAAAAAATTTTAACTCACATTGAGTTTAGATTAAAATTATGTATTCAAAAATTATTATATCTAAAATTGTGAAACAATTCCCTGCTGGAAGTAAACGGATTCAAACGGATAGAAATTTTTTATCTGTTTGTATGTAAACTTTACATCCTTTTCAATACGTTTGAATCCTTTTCAATACGTGAAGTGGAATATAATCGGCTCCTATCCGGTTAAATCCGAAATTTTTTATCCTTATATATCCGTGAGATGGTATCGTATTTATCCATTTTAATCCGTCGTAAAACTAAAAATATCCTATTAATATAATATTTTGCGAAGAACGGATTAAAGAGGATAGGCAATGATTCAAATGGATAAATTTTTAATCCGCAAAGGGAGACAGGATTAAATCTAAGTAATTCGTGGATAGATAAGGATTAAGTCGCTGATAAAAAATGAAGTATTGAAGCGGATAAGTATATAAACGGATAGTAATACATAAAGTCGGATATAAAAGGATTAAAACGGATAGTGACACCGAATAAGAATATGATGTAAACGGATAGACGGATAGCCAATGGATAAAATGGATCGCCGCGTATTAAAAAGTATTCAAACGGATACTTATGGATAGATGACGGATTAATACGGATAAAGTTTTAATCCGTTTACTTTCAGCAGGGAATTCTATTATAACGCAGATTTATTATTTTTTTGTACACTTAGGTCTTTCAAACTTGGAATTGGCTACAAAATGGGACGCAAATTCCGGTGAGGGTTTTCACCTATCTTTTGGGTAAGGAAGTGACAAAGGTACGAGAAATACAGTGGATGGCGTGTTTGAATAGAGGATATTATGTTCATGTTCATAATCAAGAAGAAGCGCGAGAGCAAGTCTTAAAATATATTCCGGTTGTCGCCAGACCCTTGGTACTGCAAGGAGTGGAACATCCGGTAAGATGGACTCACGCTTATGCAGATATTACGGTAAGACTTCGAGGTTTACTACAATAAACTTTTATTATCAGGGCCACTCCAAGGATTTTTTTAAAGAGAGAATGTTGTTAGGATCAATATTTCGAGGCGAGACCATTAAAAATGTCCTGACGAGATTCTAATTTAATATAATCTTTGGATTGACACCTCTAATAATTTACATTTCATCTTCATCATACTTGGTTCAATAATCTTTACGTGTCGCACTTTCTTAAAATTCTTGTTCTTTCGGGTCTTAAGTCCATGTAAGACTTACCCGATCTCTACCTTACCGACATTTTTTTCGTTGCAACGCTACATCTACATTTATTGAGATATCAAATTGGCAATTTCTAAAATTGAAGCTAAAGCATTAAAGGAAAATACCAAACTATGACGTCACGAATTACCGACTGGATAATGTATTTCTTTTCCATCTTCTTATTTTTAAACTAAGTAAAATATCTCGTTGAAAATTTGAGAGTAAAATTTGACGCCCCCCCATTTTTTCTTAAATGTCCACGTTTTGTGACCACCTGAACCCGAAAAAAATGTTTTTATCAATGTGTGTCTGTCTGTCTGTAGATTTTATTTTGAGAGTACGATAACTTTCGAAAGAATTGACCGATTTGATTGGCCTTTGGTATACTCTTTCAGTGTCCTAAAATGAAGGTCAAGTTTCTTTAGTCAGCCATTTTGGATGAAAATTAAGAAATTTGGATAATTTTTAAAATTTTTGAAAAAATTTTTTATTTAATTTACAAATTTTGTTTAAGGATATTTATAGTATTTAAACAGTCGAACAATTTGTCATTATGGACAAAATGATTCCACATATTATAAAATATAATAATGTTACCTCTAATAGACTGATAATATTACTAAAATAATAATATTACTAAAAACCTTCTTAAGGCCATGTAAGACTTACCCGATCCTTACCTTACCGACATTTTTTTGTCTGCAACGCTATGTCTACATTTATTGAGATATCAAATTGAAGATTTCTGAAATTGAAGCTAAAGCACTAAGGTATGTTTATCTGTTCTTAAATATTGACATTTGTAAAAAAAAATTTTTTTGAAAAATTATTTTTTTATTTTTACAAAAATTTAAGACCAGATAAACATACCTTAACATATTTTCTTTAATTTTAGAAATTTCCAATTTGATATCTCAATAAATGTAGACGTAGCGTTGCAGACAAAAAAATGTCGGTAAGGTAGAGATCGGGTAAGTCTTACATGGCCTTAAATGATTTAAATAACTATTTTTTTTTTCTTTAAAAATGAAAATTTCTCTCATTTAAACTCTTCACTTTGAAACCACAATATCGATTTTTTATTTAATTTCCATTCTCATAGTACCAGAAACGAAAATCATAAGGTTTTAATAAAATATCTATGGCGAAGTGGAAGTGCACTGATGAGAATTTATTCCTTAAGGTCAATAGAACCTTAAGTAAAATAGTTTTCTTCTTAATGTAAAAATAAAGTAAATTAAAAAAAGTATATAGCAGCGGTGCAAGCACGCGAAACGGAAAAAATGAAGCGCAAGGTGTGATGAGAATCATAATAGCACCCCTAGTTTTTTGTCATTTTAAGGCCATGTAAGACTTACCCGATCCGTACCTTACCGAAATTTTTTTGTCTGCAACGCTACGTCTACATTTATTGAGATATCAAATTGAAAATTTCTAAAATTAAAGTAAATATGCTATGGTATGTTTATCTGGTATTAAATTTTTGTAAAAATAAAAAAATTTTTTTTTGCAAATGTCAATATTTAAGATCAGATAAACGTACTTTAGTGCTTTAGCTTCAAATATAGAAATTTTCAATGTGGTATCTCAATAAATGTAGACATAGCGTTACAGAGTAAAAAATGTCGGTAAGGTAGGGATCAGGTAAGTAATACATGCCCTTAACGGTTCTCATTCGATCAACTGAGTTCAGCAGTTCTTGCTCGGTTGTACTCGGATGGGTGCCTTCGTACTTGATAGAGTGTTATCAGATTTCACTCTTGAATAATATATAATAATAAAATAATTTCCCCATCAGATCGTGCAATTCGCGTCGTAATAATAAATTTTATTTCTGTCAACAATTTTTTACATCGCGTTTTTTTGATTTACAGTCTGTGTTGTGTCTATAAAGAAAAATTCAAGTTGTGTCTTTCAAACTCCCCATATCTTTTTTCATGCGTTTCAGAGGACAGGGCATAAAAAAAAATTGGGGGCACCCGAAAAAAGTTACAAGTTCTGATTATCCAACGCCCTTAAGAAGGTGCTACGCTTAGAATTATTAAGTACTTGGTTCCTGCATATATATGGAAATATCCACGAAAAGTGTCATTTTCTCTCAAAAAAAAGTTACAAAATCAACTTAAAGCACACTTTTCAAACTTTTTTCCTACATTCTACATACATATAGAAACTCATATTTTAGGGTGGTAAATAACTTTGCGCATGCGCGCAGTTTACACAAAATAATTTGTAGTGGGGGAATCTTTGAGCTCATCAAGGCCATTAATCCTCTTATCGGGGTACCTCTTAGCGAGGTTGTACTGTATTGACATTTATAAAAATTTTTTTTTTATTTTTACAAAACTAAGATTTTACTAACTAACATACCTTAGAATATTTTCTTTAATTTTAGAAATTTCCAATTTGATATATCAATAAATGCAGACGTAGCGTTGCAGAAAAAAATGTCGGTAAGGTAGGGATTGGGTAAGTCTTACATTGCCTTAAATGAGAACGTTCTATTAGAATCCAGCACTTTCCACATGGCTCTGGGATGTAATGGGGGAAAATGATCAAAAGACTCGACTTGAGAAACACCTGAAAGGAAAAAGCCTGGGTGTGAGGGTTAACGAAGATGCCATCTACATTAAAAAGGTTTAAAATACCCCTCTGACTCCGTTTTCTGTTTTTCCTTTAGAATTTAGCTATTTTTTTTGTTTATTCTCTTCGTTTCTAGTTGTAGCTCCTGTAAAAGCATCCCAGCCAAAAATGTGTATCCAACGAAAGAAATCAATATGAGAAAAATCTGTATAAAATTTAATATAATGTAGATAATTTATATGCAAAAGTCACGTACATATACGATTCATAATGAAGTCTTGTAAAACCCTTTAAAATTCAACAAAAACTTCACAAAATCCTGTAAAAATCAAAAATATTTTTTGAAATTTTTTTGAGGCATATTCAAATTTTTTTAAATCATTTTAAAAATGTCAAATTATGACCGACGCAATTAATTTCTCGTATAATTTGGTGAAATTCCTTTAAATTTCATAAATTCACTTCATATTTCTTAAAATTACTCAAAATCCTATTAAATCTGATTAAATCTTTTAGAATTCCTGAAAATACACTGAAATTTCGTAAAATCCCTTGAATTTTTTAAAAGTCTTTAAAATTCCTAAACATCTCTTTAAATTGCCTACAATTCTTCAAAATTCCACAAAATCTTTTAAAAATCTCTTAAAATATTTCAACATTCAACGAGGAACTTTAATATCCCTTAAAATGCATCAAAATCTCTTAAAATTATTGGAAACTTATTGAAATCCCTTAAAATTCGCTGAAATATTTTGAAATTCCTAGAAAAATCTTTAAATTGCTGAAAATTTTTTAAATCCTATAAAATGTCATACATTTTTTTAAATCTTAAAATTTCATGAAATCCTTTATAATTTCGTAAAATCTTGTGAAATCCTTTAAAATTCAATAAGGAACTTTGAAATTCCCTAAAATACATTAAAATCTCTAAATAATAATTCTTGGAAACATCAACCTCACAAAATCCTTTAAAAAACAAAAATAATTTTTGAAATTTTTTCGAGACATATTCAAATTTTTTAAAAGGCATTTTAAAAGTGTCAAAATTTCTTTAAATTACAAGCTTCTTAAAATTCTTTATAATCCCTTAAAATACGTAAAGATCTCTTAAAATTCTTGAAAACATTTTGAAATTGCATAAAATTCTGCAAAATCTTTTATAAAGCATAACAATTTTGTGAGATTCTTCAAAATTTTAATCAAATCCCTTAAAATCACTTTTAAAAAATCAAAATTTCTTTAAATTCTTACAAGCTTTTTATATTCCTTTAAAATTCCATAAAATTCTTTGAATTCCCTAAACTTTCTTAAAAATCTCTTTAAATTTCATGAATTCCACTACTTTTTTGAAATATTATACAAATCTCTTGTAATCCCTTTAAATTCCTAGAAATCTCTTAATATTTTCTAAAATTTTTGAAAATCGCTAAAAATCATTAGAAACCCAAAGAATCTCAAAGAAATGCCTGGAAATTCTTTATAATCGTTCGAAATCCTTGGAAAGTTTCTAAAATCTGTTAAATAAACTATAAAATCGATATATGCAATACGAAAAAAAGAAAATAGTAAGCATAAATGTAATTTTCTATTTTCCCTGACAACTACTCGCATTTCCCTGACATTTCCCTATATGTAAAAGTCACGTATATTCTCTATTCCAAAAAGGTGATTGAGTCGAAGTCGAAATATCGTAACGCCTATTCCGCACTCCTGATTCGACGTGTAAGTATCGATAGTGATTTTCGACAATCGATATTTACCGCATAGTAAATTCTGCGTGAAATGAATTTGAAATTTTGAATTTTGTTTCGTTAGTAATCATTTTGTTACGAGTCTAAACTCAAAATAGGTACATTGAAAATCAAGGAATTTTAAGGGAATTTTATGGAATTTTTAAAGATTTCATGGGAGATAATGGGATTTTAAATGTTATCGTAGAATTTTAAAGAATTTCAAGAAGTTTCTGGGAATTTTTTGGTATTTTTCACGACTTTGATCAGATTTCAATCGGAGTTCAATGTATTTTTATGACTTTCAACATCTGTATTTTGTGGGATTTAAATAATAATTTAAAACATTACAGGGATATTTATTGAGGAATTTCAAAGGCTTTTTATGATTTTTAAAAGATTTTGTAGAATTTACAAAGTTGTCGAAGGTTTTCGTCAAATATTAAGGGTTTTCAGAAAATATTTTTGATTTATAAAATATTTTGTAATATTTTTAAGGATTTCATGGAATTTAATGTTTTTAATGATTTTAAGAGTTTTTAAGAATTGAAAAATTCCCACAGTTTGCTAGAAATTTTTACAGATTTTCACGAATTTTAACATGGATTTCTAGAGATTAATGATTTAGAAGGTTTTTATGTGCATTTTTAACGATTTTTAAGTGACTTTTACGAAATTAAAGAGATTTTCAGGATATTAAAACGATTTTGTAGAATTTTATGGGATTTTAGGATATTTTGTGAAATTTTAAGGGATTTTAAAATCTTTGTAAGAGTTTTATGAGATTAAAGAATTAAAATTAAAGAATTTCATGGAATTTGAAGTTATAGAATTTGAAGTTAGAGAGATTTTTCTGACATTTAAATGATTCTGTGAGAATTTAAATGGATTTCATGGAATTTGACAAAATTTCTTTGTAATATTATTTACGGGATATAAAAGATGTAAAGAGATTTTAAAATTTGTCATAGAATTTCAAAAGGTTTCTAGGAGTTTTTAGAGATTTTCATAAATTTTAAACTGGGTTTCAAAAGATTTATGAGTTTGAAAAATTTTTTGGAATTTTTAAGGATTTCATGGAATTTGAAGATATTTCTAATACTTTTAATAGATTTTAAAGGATATAAAAGGCATTTGAATAGTTATTGTTGAATTTAAAAGAATCTCAAGAAGTTTATGAAAATTTTAAGAGATGTTCACGAATTTTAAGCGATTTCACAGGTTTTCAAAGGTTTCTTGGAATTTTTAAAGATTTTCACGAAGTTTAACATAGATTTTAAGAGATTAGAGAAATAAAATATAATAAATTATATAATATTTAAAAAGAAGATAAATGCGCGCGCCGAGCGCGCGTTTGTTCTTGTATTATATAAATATACACTTATTGTATTAAATTTCATATAGATTTTTCTGACAGTGAAAGGATGAACGCATGCCTGCCAAATTGCAATCACCACAAAGTAACAACTTCTATTTGAGTGAAAAAAGATACGAAATCTCCAGGAAGATAATTTGGCCCCTATTATATCTTTTTTCTTCAAAAAGATTTTACTCTATTCAAAGCCCATTATTCTGTGGCTTAATAACCATTGTTTGCAATATGTGTATAGATTCCTCTCTTCGAAGTAAAGGCCTTCTTCTGAGTTTCCTTTTCCGATTATTATGTGTAATCGTTTGTATTAGTAATAGTTATAGATTGTGTTATATTAGGGCTGATAGGGAGCTTTATACCAAATACCAAATATTGCTTCACAAAGATATACTGCAGAATCATCGATCAATAATAATGAGATTATATCCCTTATCGGCCCTGAAAAATACCCAAGTAGACTTTGCACTTTTTGTAAGGAAACCCCGGTGGAATTATCCTGCACGATTATGTTATCGTCACCTATTAGTCTCATCATTAATCACATTATTTTTATATATTCATTAGATTAAAATAATGTTGACTTGTTAAAACGGTAAGGAACTAATTGATGTGCATTTTTGAGCACGTTAACGCCTGAAAGTAATTAGTTACCATTACAGTTATTTATTTACGAAAGTAACTGTTACAAGTAATTGTTACAAGTAATTTTATACATAGTGGATGTGGCTACGAAATATTTTCTTTTTTTATATATAAAGGCTAAACTTAGTTCCTTGCCATTTGTAGCTGACTTTATGACTATTTGATTCTGATTTTGTTTTTCTGTGACGAGTAGCTGGACCCGAAAGAAGATGTGCGATCAGACCCATCACTTTTGAACACAACAACATACCAAGAATACAGTCTGCTTTTATCTGTGAGCATTCCTGTATTTGACCTGAAAGGAAATAGAAACAACCGTACGAGAAAAGCAAATCTTCTTGGCGTTGCTGGAACGGATGTACCAATTGAGGAAATAAGAAAGCTGACACTACCTTTCAAACTTGGTGTCAACGGTTATGTTTTCATCGTTTCGAACAACGGATATGTAATTCTGCATCCTGATTTGCGGCCTGTTTCTAAGGGAGTTCTTAAACTCAATTATAACAGTGTTGATTTAACAGAAGTGGAGATTCTGGATGATGATAGTGAACCACGGTAAAATTTCATTCTTTTATTCTAGAGCTGACCCGCGTGGGCTTAAATGGCTCGTCACATTTTTAGGACGTCGCAAAAACGTCCTAAGTCAGGCCAAATAACTTTCTAAAAGCATATAATGCTTCAAAGACGTTTCTAGGACACTAGCAATTATTATTCGTGTGCTCTGTGCGCGATTAGTTTCTCGTTTTGCACACCGTTTACGAGTAGAAACAATAATTCAGAATTTTTAATTCTTGAAATATAAACTCTTGTAATTCTTTATCTAATTTCAGAAATCTTTATGAGTTTTATAAAATTCCTTAAAATGTCTTTATTGTCCTTCAAAATTTGGTGAAATTCTTTTAAATATCGTAAATTCACTTGATATTTTTTAAAATTACTTAAAATTACTCAAAATCCCATAAAGTCTCATTAAATCTCTTAAAATTTCTGAATATTCACTGAAATGTAAAATCTATTGGATCCATTCAAAGTCTTAGTAAAATTATTTAATATCCCATGAAAAATGGTAAAATCCCTTAATGTTATTTAAAATCCTATGAAATTTCATGAAATCCCGCAAAATTCCTGACAATCCCAAGAAATCTCGTCAAATTCCCATACAATATCTTAAAATTCTTTTAACATCCTTCAAAATCTTTTAAAATTTTTTAAAAGAACTATTAAAACTAATTAAATTCTCATCAAGTCTCATTATATCGCTTAAAATTACCCAAAATTCCATGGAATTTTGTTAAATTCTTTAAAATTCTTGAAAATTCAATATAATCTCAGCAAATCCTGTAAGATTTCTTGAAATAAATGTTCTTCAAATTACTTATATTCTCATAAAATATTTTTAAGCTGTTTAGAATTACTTAGAATCTCCCAAAATATCGTCAAATTCCATAAAATTACTTAAAATCTCATGAAATCCCTTCAAATTTCTGAAAATCCAATTAAATCTTGTAAATCCCTTGAAATCTATCAAGTCGTTAAAATAACTTAATATCCTATAAAACATTGTAAAATCTCTGAAAATTACTTAAAATTCCATGCAATTTTGTAAAATCCTTTAAAATTTCATAAAATTCCTCGAAATACCGTGAAATCACATTAAATTTCGTAAAATGTCTAAAAGTTTTTCAAATTACTTAAAATTCCACAAAATATATAGTCAATTTCCTTTAAATTAGTTTGTAATCCTTTAAAATCTCATAATTTATCCCCAAAAATTGTCAGATTGGAAATATTAAGGGATTTCAAAAGTATGTAAAGTAATTCAGCGATTTTAATTTTTGAAATATAATTCCTAGTAAATATAATATAAATATAAATATAATTCCTAGTCTAATTTAAGGAATCTCAATAAATTTGTAAATTCCACAAAATTATTCAAAGTCACATTAAATACCATTTAAACCTTCAAAATATCTAAAGATCAAAAGAAATTTTGTGAAATCCCTTCAAATACCTTAAAAGTTTTAAAAATCACTTAAAATTCCACAACATATTTATCGTTAAATTTTTTAAGATTTCTCAAAATCTCATGATCTCTTCAACTTGCTAATTTAATGAAATTTCGTAAAATTCTTTGAATCTCTTAAAAGTCCTTATAACTATTTAATATCCTTTAAAATATTTGAAAATTCAATAAAACTTCGTGTAAATCCTTGAAACAGCTTTAAAAATTCTAAAATTACTTAATATTACACAAAATATCGTTAAATCCTTTAAAATTATTTTAAATTCCATGAAATCTCGATAAATACTTTGAATTACCTGAAAATCCAATGAAAACTGTTTATTAGGTTTTTATATTTTTTAAATTTCTTTAGATTCTATAAACCCCAATGACTGGTAAAATCCCTTAAAATTTTTGAAAATCAAAATAAATTTTATAAAAATTCCTTGAAATATCGTGAAATCTTTTAATATTTCTAAAATTTCAATACATTCTGTAAAATTCGTATTCTCTGTCTTAATAATCTTTTTGAGAATGAAAAAAGTCTAAAAATTGTTTTTAAATTCGATTCATTCACACAATTCACGCAGTTTCTAAACCAATCAGGTTTTCTACAACAATGTGTTCGATATATTGGTAACATTACTTTTTTAAGATATATAAAAGAAAATAATAGGATATATTTGGATAATTGGACATTTTTTGTATGTTTTTTGGTCTGACTTAGGATGTTTTTTTGGACGTTCTAAAAACTTATTTTAAACATTACGTCCTAAAAACGTCTTTAAATTTTGTGCCCGCTGGGGAATAATTACTTTATTATATTTTGAGTATTATAGCAACGGGGTTTTCACTCGTGCGTTACCATTATAGTTAAGGTTCTTATCTGTGCTAAGTGACTCACAGTTGGTACTGCAGATCAAACCACAGTCGGTAAGCTGTTACTCTACATCGATAAGTAGATACCCTAGGTGTAACATTAGTCGTTATGGATGAGATCTCTCTTACCGACCTAATACAAGTCGTCGTCTATATTACCGACGTAGGGTAATATGTGACCGATATAGGGTAACGCATTACCGACGTAGAGATCGGTAATGAGAGGAAACTTACCGACTGTGTCTCGATCTGCAGTACCGACTGCCAGTCACTTAGCACAGATCGGTATCTTTACTCGAATAGTAAAAGCAACATTGTAAATGGTTGAAACCCCGTTTCTATATTATTACTATTTTGCACATAACTTAATTAGTCTTAAAAAAAATACACAGAAATCCTGGAAAAAATGTATCAGAGCTGCGTCAAAGACTGGTGGATCATGAAAACGGTAGCATGAAAGGTGTATCTGTAAAACTCCACTATGATGATAATAGACGAGTGACCTTGGAACGTCGTGACTACTATTATAGATCACTACCAGGAACACCCTTTGGAATAGCAGTTGCTTTACCAAATTACGGAACCACTTGGATCAAGGTTAAAAGATATAAATAGACTCAGAATATTTAGCATGATCTTTCTCATTATTTTAATTCCTTGTTAGCAAGGGCAAACCTCATTCTAGGTAGGCGATGAAATTAGTAAAACTTTGAGTAAAAATATCAAGATACTAGATTTATTCGTTGGGAATTATTGGAGGATACACCCTGGTTGGATCTATTGTCGATATCATTACCCAGAAGGCCACAGACTTCGAGGAGAAAGAGAGCTAATACATTTTTTGAAGCACTTGCAAAAAAATAGTATGTTCTGTCTAAGACTATGTATTTTATATAATTTTTGTGTCTGTCTGATGAAAAACATCTCAAAATTCCATTCTCCATTTTACTCAACGAAAATTATAGATAAACATTTGGTCGCTCTGTAGCGCTAATCTTTTTCCAAATATAAGACTGCATACAGAGCGAAAAAATATTTTTTTTCAATACTTTTTGCATAAAACGAGGAATCAAAAATCTAACTTCAAAATTGAATATTTTCATTTTACTTAAAAAATATTTGAATTAGATGTTTTCTCGCTCTGTACGCATAATTCTAGTTAAAAATTTATTAATTCTACAGAGGGAAATAATTCCAAATTTAATATGTGTTGAGTAAAATGAAGAAATTGAATTTTTAGATTAGAACTTGGCTCCAACACCCTTAAAAATAAAGTATAATATATTATTAGATGTAATGAAGTATAGTAAAAATATAATATTTTACAGCAAAATATGGTTCGAAATGGTACATGCCGAAGCAGTATGAGGTTTATCAAGATGAGGTGGAACTCAATTGTACGAGAAAAACTCTGGGTCCAGAATCCTACTATTGTAACGAGGAATTGATGCAGCTCTTAGTTTTTGATGCTAGGGCAACTAATGACAGTTTTACTGGAGAATTTAATTTAAGCAAGTTAGCGAAAGACTATGAAGTATTTCAGCGTTTTGTTGCGACGCAAAGTGGACTTACAAGGTGGCAACATATTAGTGACAGTAGTAAATATTATGGAGACATTCAATTTGGAGATTTGTACAGAAGAGCGGTCAATGAACCTTGGTACAAAGGAGCGATCTTTCAACATCAAGAAGATCCTGATAGTGTTTGCGTAGGCGGTAATTATATCTTGTATATCTTTTCTGTATCTATCTATCTATATGAATCTTTTTCAATCTTCAGGATTGAAATAGAATGAAAAAATGAATCCAAATGTATCCATCCCTATCCATGCCAATCTATTTCTACCTCTTTTCTAATTTACTAAAATATTTTTGCTTTAGAATCTCAATATTTCTATCTTTCTGTATCCTTCGTCTACCTTCGCCAGTAATTTCCTATACTCCGTCTATCCACGCTAATCTTTCTTTATTCTCCACCTATCCACACTAATCCTTTTCTATCCCTTTCACAATCATTTCCATTTCAATCTTTACCCTTCCTATCCATTTCTATCCCTGGTCTCATCATTTTTAATCATTTCCATTTCAATCTTTACCATTCGTATCCATTTCTATCCCTGGTCTAATCATTTCCAATCATTTCTAATCATTTCCATTTCAATCTTTACAATATCTTTCCTTGATTTAATCATTTCTAAATATTTGTAATCATTTCATTATCTTAACCATTTCTATACTTTTATCATCTTCTCAATCCTTTCCTATCCCCCTTGAAGTATATTACCAAGTTTATCCTTTTCAATCACTACATTTTTATCCATGTCTATCCTTAATATAATCATCTCAATCTTTTTCTATCCTTTTTAAAATCTACTAGGAAGCCTATCCTTTCCAATCCATAACTTTATATCCACATCTATCTAGATACAATAATTTCAATCCTTCTCTATTTCTCTTGAAGTATCCTATCCTTATTTATCTCTTTTCCACTCTTATCCCTTTCAATCTCTACTAATCTATTCATATCTATCCTTTTATAATTATTCCAATCTTTTTTTATCTCTCCTTAAGTACACTATCAAGTCTATCCATTTAAATATTTATCTTTCGATCTATATCTATCCTTATGTATAGTCATTTCAATCCTTTCCTGTCTCTCTTAAATTGTTTATCAAGTGTATCCTTTTCAATCCATACCTTTATATCGACATCTATCCACGTATAATAATTTCAGACTCTCACTATCTTTTTTGAAGTATACTATCAAGTCTATCCATTTCAATCTTTACCATTTACTCTTTTCAATCCTTTCCTATCTCTCTTGAAGTGTATTTTAAGTGCATACTTTTCAATCACCACATTTCTATCCATGTCTATCCTTAATCTAAACATCTCAATCCTTTTCTATTCTTTTTTCAATCACTAGGAAGTCTATTCTTTTCAATCACTACATTTATATCCATGTGTATCCTAATCGAGTCCTCTGAATCCTTTTCTATCCGTTTTACAATATACTAGGAAGTCTATCCTTTTCAATCCGTACCTTTATATCCACATTTAGTCGCGTATAATAATTTTAATCTTTCTCTATCGCTTTTGATGTATAGGACATATATAGGATATCCATTTCAATATAGGTTAGTGATTATACTGACAAAGAGATTGAATAAAATAGAGATGATTAAACAAGGGATAGATATGTGATAAAGCTTTTTTGATAAATAATAAGTTTATAACTATGGACAGAAAAAGATTGCAAATGGGAGATAGAAAGATATTCAAATTGTTTTGGAAGAGATAGACTGAAAGATAGAAAAAGATATAGCCTATTGAAAACAATTTATAAAATTTATTAAATAAAGCACAAAGGTTGAAAAAGATAGCGATTCATGGATGCAAAGTGTACACTGTACACTTGGGAGAGGTAGAAAATCTTGATCGTTTTCTATCCAAAAATGTCTATCCTTTTCTATCTTTTTACTTCCAGCAGGGTAGTTAAACAACCTTTAAAGTTCCTTAAACAACATTCTTTTACTTCTGAATAATAAAACAAGTAAATTATTATTTTCAGCATCCCTGCAAGTGCAAAATGATGAGAAAGAAAAGAGGGCGATAATAACAATTTCTATGGGCGTATTTCCTAAGGATGGCGGACTGGAAGCACCAGCAGCTGTAATTGGCTTTCAACTGCCAATGAAGTCTCTACTTTCACGTTTTCTAGAAATAACTTCTCATTCACCAAACCCAGAATTAAAGTGCAGTAACGATATTGTAGATTGTTACTTGGTAGATCAGAATGGTTACATTGTCGTTTCTAACGATTCTAAGTACCCAGTTGGCTCTTTCTTTGGCGATATGCACTCTTCCGTAATGTGTTCTTTGGTAATGCAAGAGATATTTATTCCTGTCGATATCTACGATTATCAAGCCCTTTGTGAAAATATAGTAAGTTATCTAAAAATGACTTAAATTGTCTTATATGCATTGTGTCTAAAAGAGACCACTTCGAAAAAACGATCACTCTCATGCAACAGGTCATATTTAATAAACCATTAGGAAAGACAAATTAATTATCACTTTTCAGTGCAGATATATTTCGTGCAGTTATATACATAAATATATCTACATTAAAAAGTGTTGTTTAATTTGTCTTTACTAGTGGTTTATTAAAGATTTGCTATTTTATCGAAGTGGCCGTTTTAGATACGGGTTCTTCTTTTTGGAATCTAGTTTTAATTAGAACTTTTATTTTTTCTTTTTGCCAATAAACAGAGCAAAACAGGTTCTGCAAGTAGACTGTTAAATCCGATAGTTTATATCTGGAAACTTTTGTCTTGGTTTGTATTACGGCTAGCCTCGTTTAGTGTCCAGCTGATGAATATGCCAGTATCTTTTGCTGAGAATTTTGAAGATAATCCTGAAGACGAAATTCCTCCACTGCCATTACAAAAAGAGCATGAAGTCAATGAAAGATATTCTTGTGATAAAAAGAAAACTCTATATATAATGAATCAAAAAAAGGCTAGTAGAGGTATTACCAATACGTCGATGCAGTGTTCGAGACCCTTCTTTGCACAAAAGGTTGGTTTTATTATTTATATTGCTTTTATTGGAAGGCTTTAGGATAACTTACTGCATAGTTATTATTTTTACGTAACTTGTAACTTTAACAATAGTTAATTGGAAGGTAGTTGGAACTTGGAAGCGTTACTCTCTTACATCTCTTTTTTATGTTATGCAAATATGTTTTTCTTCTATTTCTAGATTCCTCATACAAATCTACTTCTTCTTGTGATTAGCATGGACGGAGAAACCTGTACGTGCTTCGATTTGAATACCAGATCCGTGGAAATTGATGTTGGTACATACACAGATTCTACAGATGGTAGTCCTTGTCACAAGATACCCTTGAATGACATGTCACGAAGAAGATTGGAGTCTTGTTTCACTGAGCATCCTCTAGAGGACGAAATCGAAGCATGTGGTGGAACATCTGGCCTAAAACTTAGCTTCATATTAGTTTTTATGATAATATTAAGAATTTTATGTAAATTTATTTGATAATAAATTACTTGCTTTATAATCTCTATAATTATATAGACCTATAATTATAATGTATTCTTAATTTTTAATATAAGCACTATAGACAAGAATTTTCAAATGGTTAAACTTCTAAAAAAAATAGTTTAAAAATTATTTGTCACTATTTCATTCTTGACATATCACTTTAAATTCCTTAAGAGTGTTGGAACCAAGTTCTAATCTAAAAATTCGATTTCCTCATTTTACTTAAAAAATATTAACGTTGGAATTTTTTTCCTCTGTAGAATTAATTAATATATAACTAGAATTATGCGTACAGAGTGAGAAAATATGTAATTCAAATATTTTTGCAGTAAAATGAAAATATTCAATTTTGAAGTCAGATTTTGAATTCTTCGCTTTATGCAAAAAGTCTCGAAATTAAATATTTTTTCGCTCTGTACGAAGTTTAATATTTGAAAAAAGATTAGCGCTACTGACAGAAAAAAATATTTATCTATAATTTTCGTTGAGAAAAATGGAGAATGGAATTTTGAGCTTAACGCATGGGTCCAACGCCCTTAAAATTACTGAAAACCGTCTAAAATACTGTTTAATTCTGGAAAATACCATTAAATTTCTCAAATACCTAGAAATTAAATCTTTCTTGAATTGACTTAAAATCCTTTATTGACCCTGTAACCAAATTTTTATTTAGATTGGAATTACATTGCGTATCCTCGACAGGAAAGCATTTTTATAGTGTTTATATTAATATTTGTCAATATGAGAAATGAGAATCCAAATAAAGGAATTAAGAATAGCAGTTAAATTTTAAATCGGAATGATTGAGAAAGGCAGTTGTAAATAATATTTATGGTTTCACACCTGATTTCAATAGCGTCAATAAAGATATTATTATTCATAAACCAAAACATTCAATAAACTAAACAAAGCAATCGTGAAGAATGTGTCAAATTGTCATACATACAAACAAATAATAGAATTTAAATTACGGATCGAAATATAATAACGATAGAATTAAGAAAAACTCGCAATTATTTAAATAACAGAATTATATCAATGGACATAACATAAAATCACAGTGTCACCAAATAAATTGCAATCGGCGCAGTAAATAAATAATATAAATCAGCAATGATAACCGTTACGATACCCTGAGCAATTCCATCCAAACGATGTCAAAGTATGGTGGCGGATACGACAGTAAACGGTCAAACCCAATAATTGGCGTAGAAAAATCGTATAATTCGCAAAAGCGAAACTGTCTAAATCCCATAAAAAAGAAAGAAGCGCCACACTGAAACAACAAACAATCACACAACCACTTGTAGTACAACCAATCACTATTTAAATTAACGAAGATATTATAAGAAAAACTAAATGAAACTTAATACCTCTCAGAATCCCTTTGAGCTCGAGAGAGTGGCGCCTGAGATGCTCAATGATCAAGCGAGCAATAAATAATTAAATAATTTCCTAAATGATATCTGCTCGCTGGTCACCAAGAATCTCCCCGCTCCCCACTCTACCGATCAAACAATATTAATTGATTGGTTCTACTACTTGCGAATAACATTCATTCTTTTATAGTAATATTTCAAGAAGGGCGCTGAATTCAAATACACCGCTTCAACCCTAAAATCTCAACAAATCTCGAAAAATTTCTTTCAATTCATGGAATTTTTTTTGGCTTAAGGGCATGTATTACTTACCCGATCCCTCTCTTACCCACATTTTTTTCTCTGTAACGCTACGTCTACATTTATTGAGATACCACATTGAAAATTTCTATATTTGAAGCAAAAGCCTTAAGGTACGTTTGTCTTGTCCTAAATATTGACATTTTTGAAAAAAAAATTTTTGCAAAAAAATTTTTTTTATTTTTACAAAAATTTAAGACCAGACCAACATATATTAGCATATTTTCTTTAATTTTATAAATTTTCAATTTGATATCTTTGTAAATGTAGACGTAGCGTTACAGAGAAAAAAATCTGCCCGCTTCGCGGGCAAATTCTCATCGCGCGCAGCTCGCTTCGCTCGCAAAATTGAGCGCGCCTACGGCGCGCGGCGGACCAATATAGTTCGATCGTCGCGCTCCGATATATATACACGTCGCGCTTCGCGTTCCGTGGTGCGCGCTTCGCGCGCGGGCGCCCTTCGGGCCGCTTATTTTTATTTAAGTTACTACAACAGGAATTGCAAACGAATACTAATTTACTTAAGGTTCTATCGACCTTAAGGAGCACATTCTCATCAGGGCACTCGCGCTTCGCGCTCGCCTCAAATCTAATACTTCTTCTGATGAGAATGTAAAAACGTGGACGTTTGACAAAAACGGAGTGGGGGGATCAAATTTTATACTATTCTAATACATTTTTAAAAATCCTGAAATTCTTCTTAAAGTCACTATGTATCTTTTGGAATTTTTAAAAATTATTTAAAATTCGTTGACATCTCATAAATTCTATTGAAATATTTTGAAAAATATTGGAATTTTTTGAAATATATATTGGAACGAATCTAATATCTTTTCTGATGAGAATGTAAAAATTAAATTTACCAAAATGACAAAAGTACACTAAACTTGTAAAATTAAATATTTTGGTAATGCCTTGTAAAAACACACCGAAAAAAATATTTTCTTTGTTTAAGAGGATTCCTCTTATTCTGATGCAAGTTTTCCTCTACAATATGGTATATAAAGTATTCCTCTCAAATAAAGAGGAATCCTCTTAAAAGTAGAGGAAAATAATCTAATTCATACAGGAATATACTCATTTTTGAGAGGATTTCATAAAAGGAATTTTCCTCTTAAACGAAGAAATTTTTTTTCTCGGTGCATTTGACTTTTGTCAAACTTTTTAC